>APFE030510237.1:0-29006 GCA_000404065.3 Pinus taeda
GGACAAAATGGATATTTAACTGCAGATAGCCATGGTGACAAATTTCAGTGTAACAGATTGCCCCCTAAAGTACGAAGCTTGTAATAGATATGGGTGTTAAGTCATATAGGAAGGGTGAAGTAATTTATCATTTTGAGGATCATCTTGTGGAGAGCCTGGTCAGAACCTGCAATTTTCAACACAAAATACATGTATAAGATCATCTCATGCTGAGGTAGGCATTCCCATACTCAGATCAAAACTTAAACTATTGGACTAACTACTTTCGTACAAGAATGATTTCATAATACATCATAATTATAGACTCGTGTAGACATAGTATGGACGCAGCCATCTGTTTATGATTGGTCTACAATATAATGAATACAAAACTCCTCGCAGCCTGGATGGTGGAAACTAGATCCAGGGTCTTCATCTTTACTTCCTGAATTGGTACGATTCTAGCCATGCGAATAAATGAGTCGATGTCGAACATGGTAGAAACCACTTGATTACCAGTCAATGATGTAAACTGTTAACAAGCGTGAAAGAGACCACCAATGATGTCAATAGTTCTCAAAGTACCCAGCACAATCCATGAGATGTGAATGAATGAGTCGATGTCGAACATTTCATGGAATCCTTCGATTGCAAGTCAATGATGAAAACTGACGTCGAAGGCGAGAAACCTGCCATTGATGCATGTAGACTTCAAGGCACTGACGATTCCTAAGTCAACTCTCTAGATAATGTGCTGATGTCGATAGAAAGCGACCCGTTGTAGGCAAGCCCACAACACGAAATCATAGTTCAAGTTGAAGAAATATTACTGTAAGGACTGACTCAAGGATGATAAAATGGATGATAGGTATTTCGTAATTGAATGTTTTGTTTACAGACCTCTTGAACACATAATGACACAACAGATGGCTTGGTGACAAATGACTCAAAATTAATCCCCGGAACCTGGCTGAAGAATGTCAATGAGGTTTGATCAACTGTGAGGCAAAGGATTTCCCAACCCAGGTGACTAAAAAGTGTCATGTTCAAGAGTGGTAGTAAGGTTTTTCTAAGACAAAAGGATATCAAATAGGCTCATTCTTCCTCTCTTTCCCCACCATTTCTGGCAAGTACCTTCTTTATTTTTTACAAGCTTGAGGAGGATAACATATGCTTGATTATAAGCTCATCCTTTGGATGAGTCTAACTTAGTTTTTGATTCGAACCCTAAGAAGGAGTGGTCTGTTCCTGTTTGTAATAGAAAAGGTCCTTTACTGTGAAATTTTAATGAGTCCAGTATAGGAGAAAATCGGTGTTTTTCATTTTTAGAGAGTCTGAAAAACTTAAGGCGACTCCAGATTGGACTTTTTCGTAAATTTTTGTCTCCTAAGCCTGAAAAAGTATAAAATAATACTTAGGAGAACCGCTTGATCTTGCGACCAAGGAGTACTTTCATGATTCGTGTCTTTGACCTGAAAAGTAAAAAGCGATCAAGGACACGTCATTTCATTTCCAGTATCGAATTTGAAACGACAAAAACCTGGCAATCTTTTCCTGTTTTTTACGGTCAACAAAGGGCTATAAGGGGACCGTATTTTAATTCTGTTTTAACGAGTGTAAAAGAAACACTCGGCAATCTTTTCATTTTTTAGGAGTCAGAAAAGGGCTTAAAAGATGACTCTGATCTTTGGTTCGTGAAAATTGACAAGTTTCCCTGAAAATCCCTTTGTCCTGCACAAAAACGACACATTACTCATACCTGTTTAAGATAGGCAAAAAATACATTGAAAAATATCCTTCCATGGTGAAAAATAAACAAATTTAGTATTTATTCATCCAAAAAACGTATAAAAAGACTTTTTACCATGTCATTTTTACCATTTTACTGTTGAGGGAGAGAAAAGGGCTTTTGGCAAGAAACTTCCCGTGGACTTTGCGGAGAATCCGACCGTCGGAATCGAGCGCCGTCTCTTTTAGGTATTTCACAACATCCTCCTCTTTGTTTTCATCCGTTTAGAATTTCATTTTAAGCCCTAGTTTGATTTTTTTGGGGGCTTTGGGGTTTTAAGATCCGCTTTTCAGGGTACGCAGGTACCCCATGGGTAACCTGCATACCCCGACATTTTCATTAATGGGAAAATGGCAGGAGTACGCAGCCTACCTTTAGAACAGCTGCGTACCCACGCTCTGTTTTCTGAAAGCGGGGTCCATACTCCACGCAAAGTAATTTTAAAACTCTAAATCTCAAAACTAAACCATTAATTTTCGATTTAATGAATTCTAATGAATGTTTTCTGGTGTGTAGATTGCCCACCATGCTTGATTGGTGCGAAAGAGAACAAGAAGATGTCGATTTGGCTGCAATAAATCATCAACCTTCGATTGATGCTTTGAAGGCATGCGGTCTCTACAAATACTGGGCCATACCTGGCATGAGGGCCTAGGTGCGATTCTTAGAGTGGCTGGTTGAAAGGTGGAACGTTCAGGATCAATGCTTTTACATCGGAGGGCACAAGCTTGAGATAGAGCCCTCAGACATATATTTTCTCATTGGTTTGTCTAATAGGGGAGAGAAACTGTCTCTGTTTGGGACTAGGCCGAGTGGCCAATCCCTTGCTAGTCTCCGGCTAGAGTGGTGCAATAATCAAAACCAGGAGAAGGGGATAGAAATCAAATACATACCCCGACCTGAACTTATGGTAATTGCCTTTACAGTTACCAGACTCTGTGACGCAACCGCTTTGCACATTGCCACCGGGTCCCAAATGCGGATGGAGATTGATTGCTTCCGAGGCACCATTTTCAACTAGTGCGATGCTATGTTGGCCAATATGAAGGGCCAACTGACTAGGGAAAAGAACGGGCAAACAAAGACCTTTGGGTATGGGCCTTTAGTTGTGAGCTTTGCCCTAGAGATAGTTCCGATGTTGATCCCGCAACATCTCACAATTAAGGCTGGGCCTCCTCGGGAGCCAAAGTTAATGCGATGGGTTGCGGTGATGGCCCAGCATCCTGATGAGGGAGCGGGAGTTGTCCGATTTCCTGTAGGTTACTTTCACTGGTTGGAGAAACAAGTCTTTGCGATCCAGGATTTTCCTTATGCCGGAGTGGATTTTCGTGGAGATCCGAACATGGTTCTTCCACAGGGAGAACAATGGGACGACAGAGGTACTTCATTTTTCACAAGTTTTTTAAATTATCTATATTTTTTGTTTTTAAATATCGTCTCAAAACTGACAGTAAAAATTTTCAAAATGCAGATGTACGTCCACGGTGTCCAGCCAATCTCCGGCCTTTCGAGAGGAGACAACCATTTACACCGGTACCGGTCCCACAGGACGCGGCTGCAAAGACCTTAGTTGAGTTGGAGCAGGATCTAGAGCGTCTGACGGCAGATATACCTAGGACTACTATAGATGATATTCCTATCAGACTTCAGTGCTATGTAGTCGCAGTCCCAGAACCTTTTAGAAGGTTCTTGTGTAGGGTAGCCCGTGCAGTGGTGTCATATAGGGAGCACCACCAGTGATTGGATGGTCACTTTGTAGACACATGTGACATTTTGGTTTTTTGTACTTATCATTTTTGCCGATCATAAGGTGTTTTTCAACCTATTCGAGAACGATGTATATTTTTTGACACTATCTATATATATATATCATTTTACCGGCTTATCTTGTTCACATGTATGATGAAATGTTTTTAAATTTACAATTATCTCAAATGTCTATCTAATACTCGAGAAGCAATTGCATCTGCTAATGTATTTAGAGACCTTGGAATATGCTGATATTCAATGGAATCAAACTCACGTTCCAAGAGACGCACTCTCAAAAACAATCTTAATAACACAGGATTTCTAATGGCATAAAATCTATTAAGCTGTAATACAACGAGTTCAGAATCTAACCTCACTATAAAACGTCGAATCCCAAATGAAATAGATTCAGACAATAACTCAATCACTGCACTGTATTCTGCAATGTTGTTTGTTGTTTGACCGAGGCTCACCCCATGCATAGAAGCTAACTCGTCAGAGGGCGAATAGATAACCCAAGCTGCGGAAGAGATATTCCGTGTACTATGACAAGCACCATCAACAAATCCAACGTACGTTTGGAGAGGCATCGAAATCTGTAATATCGAGAGTAAAACCAAGATAAGCCAGAATAACAACGAAAACACACTTTCTAAACTAACAAACACACCAGCTAGAAAGAAAACCTAACCTAACTAAAAATTCTCCATACCCATCATTTAAGCATAATACCTCTTTAGGTAAAGTCCATTTCTGGGTTTACCCAAAGAGTCCCCGTCAAAGTCAACTAGCTCATAGGCCCCTTTTTCTAGCTTTCGCTTGACAATGTAGGGCCCATGCCACATAGGAACGAATTTTCCAGCACTTAGTTTATCGTTAGCTTGATCATATAATAGCACTAGGTCTCCTTCCAAAAACTTCGAGGGGTCACATTTCTATCATACTGAGCTTTCATCCGTTTCGCGTGAGTCTCGATTGCCAATGCAGCATCACGTCGAGTCTCATCTAATTGAGCTAAGTATAATAAACACTTCTGCTCTTTGGAAGTAGCTGGAAGTAATTCGATAGCCATTTGAAGTGATGGGATTTCGCATTCAATGGGCAACATAGCTTCCAAGCCATAAACTAGCTAGAAAGTAGTGAACCCTGTTGATGTTTTTACTAAGGTTCGGTATGCCCATAGCGCTGAAAATAATATGTTGTGCCAATTCGACCGATGAATACCAATGATTCGTCGGATCATGATAACCAGAACTTTGTTGATAGACTCAACCAGACTGTTGGCTTGTGGATAATAAGGAGTATAGCTATCATGGCGCAAACCGAGCTGGCCTGTAAGTTCGATCATCATTATGTTTCGAAATGGCACCCATGGTCAGTGATGATCGCTTGTGGGACAACAAACCTAGCAATAATGTGATTGAATACGAAAATTGTTGTTGTCTTTCTGTCTGCCTCGAATGTAGGCATCACCTCGGCCCATTTACTAAAATAATCAACCGCGAGGATGATATACGCATGCCCCCCGACCGAGTGAGGGTTACAAGTAATAAAATCGATACCCCATTTGGCAAAAGGACCAACGACAATTATAGGGTGGAGAGGAGTAGGTGGTGTGCGCATCTTTCGATCAAATACCTGACAATTGTGGCATTTTCGGACCGCAATAATACAATCTTTGAATAAAGACGGCCAGAAGTAGCCAACGCGCAATATCTTTTGGGCTGTGGCATACCTAGACATATGACCGCCACACGCTCGAGAGTGACATTCATTCAAAACCCTCTCAGCCTCTTTGTGAGTTAAGCAACGCCGAAAAACCAAGTCCGCCCCACAGCGATAAAGAGTATCTCTAATAATTTTGAACTATTGGGACTGGAACCGAATTTTTCGACGCTACGACTTTGAAATTTCAGGCCGAAAAGATTGAGTCTGGAGATAGACAATTATATCCCCATACCACGGATCTAAAGTGCTGATGAGAAACAAAGATTCGTTCGCAATGGACTCCTCTGCCATAGTCTCTGTGTCAGCACGTGGGAAATCACACATTAACTCCACGAAAACTAAGGATTTCTTAGACTTGGATTTCTCGAACTCCAAATTGAACTCTTGTAGGATAACAATCCATTTAGAGTACTTCCCCCTAGCAGTTGTTTAGTCAAAATATAAATCATAGGGTTGCAATCCGAAATAATTGTAGTTTTATGAAGTAAAATGTAGTGATGAAAACACTGGACAGCTTGAACAACTGCCAAAGCCAATTTCTCCACATGGGAGTATTTTAACTCAGTTGGATTTAGGGTCCGACTAAGATAATATATCACATGTTCCATTCCGAATTCGTCTTCCTGGACTAACACCATTCAAATAGTGGAATGTGAAGCTGCAAGGTATAAGAAGTAGTCCTGGTTGTAGTTGGGAGGATGCCGCAATGGTGCATGGGTCAACGCGTGCTTGAGTGCATCGAAATATTGCTGAGCAATCTCATCCCAAGAGAATTGAGCATTCTATTTCAACAACTGGGTAAAACCCTTAGTGACCTCGATGTAGTTTGGAATGAATCGGTGTAAGAAGTTTGCTTTCCCCTGTAAGCTTTGGAGTTGGCGCAGACTCGAAGGAGGAGGCAATTTGATGATAGCTTTGACCTTCGAGGGATCGACGCGAATGCCGGCTTTTGAAACAAAAAATCCCAGGAATCGACCTGCTTCTATACAGAATACACACTTGTGCGGATTCAACCGAATACGATAATGCCTACACCTCATAAAGATTGCTCGTAAGTGGACAAGGTGATCAGCTCGATGTAAGGAATGAGCAGGCAAATCATCGAGGTACGGCTGCACAATGTGCTTGATTTCATGAAATGCATAAGACATCGCCCGTTGAAAAGTGGCTCTGGCATTCTTAAGGCCAAAAGGTAATTTGCAATAAGCAAATGTCCCCCATGGACAAATGAATGCCGTTTTTGGTTGATCGGCAGGTAGAATATTGATTTGATTATAACTCGAAAAACCATCCATAAAGAAAAACATTTCACTTCCGGCACAATCATCAATTATTTGATCGATATAGGGCGTTGGGTAGTTGTCTTTTGGACAAGCTCGATTTATATCCCTATAGTCGATATAGATTCTTATTGTTCCTTGTTTCTTGTTAACCAGAACAATATTCGATACCCAATCCGTTAACGGGATCAGATAAATGAAACCTTCTTTCAATAGCTTCTTGACTTCTTCTTTAATCGCAGCCGCTTTTCGACGGTGAATCTGACGCAACCGTTGCCGGACGGGTTTAGCATCCGGGTAGGTCTTGATTTCGTGGACAACAATGGCGGGATCAATTCCTGGAATTTCCTCGCAAGACCAGGCAAACACGTCGCGGAATTATTGGAATAGGGCCTTGTAAGTTTGAATTTCATCATCTGTACATGAGGCACCTATATGAATGTTCTCAACAATTATGGGCTTCACTGAAATGTCAATGGAAATAGTTTGAGAAATATTCCCTAAATTGAGCTCTGAATTAGGATGTTTCGTTGGACTCTGATCTTCTTTGACAAATTCAGCAGTAAAGATGGATGAGAAATAATTTTCGAAACGATCATCTTCAGGTAAAAACGAAGATCTGTGATGAAGATCCTCCCATGGTAAATCGTCTACACATAGGACTTCACGAAGGTGTTCGTTAGATGACACATCTTCGGGAAACGTTATTAACTCTAAAGTTGACGCGAAAAGTGATTCCTCACGGACCACATTCATTTGGTCAATTTCGGTTGAACGCGGGTCGGTAAAAGACACTACGACTTCATAAGAAATTTCATATAGACTCAAAGGCATAGCATCGCTAAATTAGTCTATCTCAGATTCAGAATGGACAATCCAAGGATTGTCGTAAATAATGGTGTCTGATGTAATCATATGAATAGATGCTAATGAAGATGATGCGTTTATTGGAGGAAAAGGAAAAGTTCCAAGTAAACCAGAATCATTAACTAAACCTACGCCAACGTCCTTGTAAGGGATAGTCGTTTTACCGACATGCTGGATACTCTCTGAAGAGGCTGGGTCAGATGAAAAGTAAGCCAGCTGGTCTATTGTCACGATCTTGCCATTATATGGAAACTTTATTACTCTGAAGACCGATGAAACGACCACTATCATAGCATATGACCAACTTCAACCCAAGAGAAGGTTGTAGTCCAGAGGGGCATCAACCACCTCCACATATAGACTAACGGTTTTTCCTTCGACCTCTATAGGAAAATCCTGTAGAATGCCAAACGGACAGAACCCACGGCCATAAAAGGCCTTAAGGATGGTCAAGGATTGGTTCAGTGAAGGAGAACCAAGCGATCTCCAACATTGAATCGACATAATACACATGGAAGCTCCCTCATCAATTACAGTCTGATGAATAGGCCTGTTTTTGACAATCATTGGAATATGGAAAGACATTTGATGAGGTAAATGCGGTGTACTATTTTCTAGATCAAAGATTATCAGGTTCGGGTCCTGAACATCAACAACTCCAATAGCCGACAAAAGTAATTTTCTTTGTGCTGGGCATGATTGCAGCACTTCCAAAGTCGACATCGCTGAGGGTGAAACAGCTAAGTCCTCAACGATGTTATAATTCTGAGCTGCTCTCGCATGTGGATTGAAAGTAGACTTTCGAAATGTACCCTTGGCGGGCGGTTTGATTACTAAGTCCGGGTTAGGTTTCTCGATTTGTAGTGGATCGGAACCAGGAGCTGAGGTTGATGGATTAGAATGAGAAGATTCTGATTACTTGCCATCAACAGGATTCTTACTACCATAATCTTGCGATCGAGTCACAATCCTCACATGAGACATCATCAATATGGGTTCTTCACTGGCACTCGAGGAAGAACCTATCATCTTAGTCTCCTGCTTTGGAAATGGATCTTTCAAAACAGCAGGAGTTGGGGAATCTTTGACTATTTTCACAACCTCGGCCCAATGAGGGTAATCTCGTGTATAATGATCCTGTTCACAAATAAGACAAGGATATCGAGGTTTGCGCTTTTCGTCATTGGTTTCTGACTTTTCTGTTTTCTCCTTTGGAGCCTTTTCTGCTTTATTCTTCTTCTTACCCTTCTTCTTTCCACCGTTTTTTGATTTTGCCGTAGATGTCTCTACGGCTTGAATATCGGCGGAAATTTCAGGAGAAGACTCTCCTGTCGGGGAATCAGGCAGGGTGATTATAGGAGAAGAATTCTTAGAATATTTCTTCTTTCTCTTTGTGTTCACCGTACCAATCATACCATCAGCAGCATGAGATCTCGAAGGAGAAGCAGCGATTTGATTTGATTTTGGAAGATCGGGGATCTTCTCATGTAATGTTCCCGACTGAGTGTAAACTAAGTCAAGGTACTGCGCCTAAGCAATGACTTGCTCCTTAGTAACTACTCCGGCCTTAGATACGTCTTAAGTAATCTTCGGTAATAATGATTTGACAAACCATTCAGCTAAGATTTGGTCCGGGATAAAAACTTTCACTAACCTTCTTTGACGTCCCCATTCATGAATATGATCGGAAATATATGTGGACGTTGATTGTTTTAGTGAAGTTAGTAACTCTGTGCCGTTATCGTACCTGACTGGCAACTGAAAGTGAGTTAAGAACGAGGTAGCTAACTGGCTAAAATTGTAAATAGAGGCCCGTGGTAACTCAATGTACCACTTGGCCACGAGACCAATGAGTGTACGGTGTAAAAGACGTAAGCAGATCGAATCATCCGAGATAGAATTTGAGGCACACCAGAGGTGGTAAGTCATCACATGATTTGACGAGTCCTCTCCAGACTTACCTTCGAACTTGGGTATGTCACTAGGCAACTTATTCGGCATTGGCGGCCAAAACGGAAGATAATTGATTGGATCGTTCATTAGGCGCGACAAGTCTGGTAAATCCAAAGTTGCGATAAATGGAAATTGCCGGTTCGGATCCCTAAAGCTCTGGGTCACTAAACCAGCCCCAGGAGGAGGATATCTAGGATAACTTGGAATAGGAATCGCATTCAGGATATTGTATCCTCCTGGAAAACCAGGATTAACCAGACCGTACTGGGGTTGTTGAGGTTGTTGATAAGTGTACCGAGGATACGGTTGATAATGGTAGATTGGTTGCTACATAGTAGGACCATATTGAGATTGGTACTGTCCCTGGTACGGAGGTTGAACAAATTGAGGTTGAGAAGTAACAACCGTACTTCCTACAGGCATCTAGACCGAAGTCTAGACCGTAGATCCAGACTGAGGTAAAGAGGTTTGAGGAGTGGATGCAGGAACAGTAGAAACCGGAGCTGCTGATACTCCAGAAGAAGGTGGGGTAGATGGAGAAGATGTTGCAGTAGTCGTAGCAGACGTTTGAGGCGAATTACGAGGTGTACTAGGCCCAGGCTAAGAAAATACAGAAGGTGCAGAAGTTTGAGCCGTAGACTGGACGGGTTGCTGAGATGGACCAACGGCCTGTCCAGGTTGGGATGACGACTGCACATTCGGTTGCAAAACCTGTTGATTTTGAGAAGGATCCCACACCAAATTCGTTCCGGGGTATTGACCTTGAGGATATGGAGGACCATAACTTTGAGGGTAAGATTGATAATACGGTTGACCTGAAGGCGGTTGGTAACCTTGAGGTTGATACTGACCTTGGGGTTTATAACCCTGAGGCACATACTGATACTGGGGTTGACCTTCAAGTACGTAATGATATTAATTTTGGGGTGCATACTGATATTGAGGTTGACCTTGGGGTACATACTGATACTGGGGTTGACCTTGGGGTACATATTGGGTCTGGGGTTGACCTTGAGGAATGTACTGTCCCATAGGTATGTACTATCCTTGAGGTTGCCCCCCAGGTGCAAATTGAGTACCTTGAGGTTGCCCCCCAGGCGCATATTGAGTACCTTGAGGTTGCCCCCCAGGTGGTAACTAACTGCCTTGAGGTTGACCTGACATCATCAGAATTTCTTCTGCACTCAACTGACCACTACTTCCAGTTAATGACTTTTGTTCGATAGGACAAGGAGATGCTCCTGAAAAAGTACCAGAAATGGACTGATATCTAGCAGGAACAGATGGGCCGCCATATAAATAGGCTTCCGGATATTGGGAATACATGGATGATGGACTAGACATATATACAAGAGTAGTAAAACCTCCGGGTGGAAAAGGAGTACGAGGTGGAGAAAAAATTGACCCTAAGTTGTCTAAACAATTTGTTAACGAAAGATACCAAGTATTACTTCTAGGAGTACTGTAAAATATGGATTCACGCTCTCTTAGATCAATAGTAGGTTGATCTTTAAGGTAAGAAACGCCTATTTCTTCTTCTGGAGCAAGTTCTTCAATAGCAATCAAACTAGAAGGAAGATTTTCGGTGATGACTCATTCTACCATAGGTGAATCAGGAACACTAGAAGTTGGAGTAACAGGTTCATATATTTCAAGTTCTTCACCTATATCACTAGTATATGAAAAACTACCAGCAAGCTCGGAAACTGCAACAGCTTCAGGATTATAACCTGTTTCGAGACTTTGGTAATCTAGATGGATTACCAACGAAGACTCTCCTTCAGGTGAACCTACTCTACTGCCACTAGGAGGAGTTACAAGGATTTTCAAACCTTCGTAATGACCCAAGATGTCTTCAGGAGGTTCAGCCCGCAATCTACGAGATCTCCTCAACAAATCGGCCACGGTAACAACTTTAGGTGACTCGCCCCGAAGTCTATGGGACTATCTCGGTAATTCAACCACAATTAAAACTTTTAACTACTGCACACGAAAACAAAGTAAAATCTCTAAGCAAACCACCTAAATTCGCTAGAGAACTATCAAATTTGAAACACATGCCTAAAGAATCTAGGGCGTCAAACCACACATAAACAGTAAGCTCTCCGGACCGAAAACACTAGTTGGTGATGAAGCCCAACCTCATAGGATTCAGTACAGAAATGGCGGGTGGAACAGTTACCCCAACAACCTGGTTAATGAATAGACTGGACCAAGTTCCTCCACTTTAACCGTCTCGAGTGAAGTGAACCCCCCAGAAAATCCAAGTGAGTGTAGCCGATGTCTGCTCCAGGTACAGTGGGATCTTCCCTCCACCGTCACCTTGGGTAGAATCCTAAGATAATGGTCACTAAGGTTACCAACAGCAACAAATACACCTGGGGGAACAGTCTACACTCGGACAACACGCAAGGGCAGAGTATCAAGCTCAATCCCCTTACCGGCTCCTTGACAACAATCCAAGGTTTACCGATAAGTGACCCCTGGCTCCTCGACAATAATCCAAGGTTTACCATTTGTAATACGTGCATGTCTGGCGTCGTTCCCAACGAGGGAGGATTGATCCCCTCAATGGTTCGGACACGAGCTCGTGCTTCTCCTTTAAGAGGAGCTTTCCCAGAGTATAAATGCAACAGTTGGATTTATCCTATCACAATATAAGCTACTTGTTTGGTTTTGCTATCTTGGAGAGTTAATTACTCTTCTACTCCAAGACACTAGCCTGATCTATATTGGTGCTTCAGAGCCCTAGTAAAAGAAAAGTTACTAAGTTGATTTTACTTTAAGCGTTAATTTTATGGCTTTTCTTTAAGACAAAAGGTAGCGGAGATGAAACTGATCGTGTGTAGACTCAACTCAAATCCACTAAAAAGATGCACTTAGGATGATGTACACTACTTTTCTTTTTCAATGAATTCCCTAGCTAAGAGAGTTGGAAAATGCAAAATTGATAAAAGAAACTTTCTTAACAGACAATCAAAGAAACAATCTCTTTATCTTTTCCAAGCATGCAACACATGACCACTCATTACTTGCACGCAAATTCCTTTCTCTTTCAAAATACTTCAAATGCTACTTAAAACAAACTTTTCAAAGGAGATGTTTTTGTATTTTTTCTATTTAACAAAGCATATAAAACTATTCTAACAAAAATCAATCTCAAAATTTATAAAAATTTATGAAACACTCACTCAAAAGAAAATCAAAAGGAAATTTACCTAAAAGCAAATCTAACGAGGCAAAAGCCTACAAAGATGATTCCAGGTTGTTTTACTCAGAAATAATCAAACAAAGGACCAGCTCATGCAGAATCATAAACCAATCAAAAACAAAAATCAACTCTTTTGTTCTTTTTCTCAAGAATGAAATTCACAACTTAATCAACAAGCTTCTTCGAAATTCCGCAAAGAGACAACACAAAGGTATGTTTTTCACACAGGTAGAGTTTATGACAGGTCCGACTCCTAAGAAGACTGATAAAACTAGAGAGATCCAAGGTTTCACAACTTCTAAAACCAAAGTCACTACAGGACTAATGCAAAAATCAAACCCTAGGGCTAGAACTTCTATGAATTCCACTAAAACTCTTGACGCTAACGGAACAAGTTCAGGTGAAGATCTCTAATAGGTAACTAGTGGATTTGGGTAGTAAAAACTAATTAAAGACAAAATCTAAGAGGAAAAATGGAAAAATTGGAATTTTCTCAATTTTTGACACGGTATGCAGGCGACCTGTTCGGATAGGTGTGGGCCCGCTCTGTGCACAAAGCTGCAGAGCATAGAGGTACGCACTGTGCTCAACGCAGAGGGTGTGTACTACTGGAAAAACCAAGAAAAACTAAAATATAATTTAACCCTAAGATAGCCCACCCAAATACACAGTCAAACAGCCAAAAACCAGAAAACAAATGACTCTTCTCAGATCAAAGTTTCACAGAAAGGAAAAATTATTCACATCAATGGAGTTCCCCAGTGGATTCGCCATTTTGTCATGCGGAAAGAGTCAATTTTGCGGACAAAACCAACCTCCCTAGAAGCTTAAGGCTTTCTAGTGACAAACAAGACAATTAAGAACAATCCTTCTCTAAATATGTATTTACCATATAAGAAATCAAGTGTTTCGATCCTACCTGTAGTCCAACACTGTTGTAGTAGTCCAACCTCATCGATCCGGATGAGCTCCTTATTCTCTCCGAAATCTGCATTCACTAACAATCAAACGATTAAATAGCGCCTAAATATGTCATAAAATAAAACATATTTAACATACAGACCAAGGAGTATATGAAACAACTCATAAATAACAAATTGTTGAGAAGAATGGACTTATTTGTATTAATAGGAAACAAAAGAAACCATTACAACCTGAGCCTCGGTGTTGTGTACTTCCCTCCCAGGGTCCAGCAAGATTTATCCTTTACTTTGATAAGCTCACCCACTTCCAAATGAAACAAGAAAGGATGGGAATCTCTCCTCACAAGCTTCTACAAGGAAGTCCTAATTCCAGCAGCATCTACCCTTTGGAATATTCAACTTTCAACCTCCCTCCTTCTGGCCCAATTCCTGTATTTATAGTGCTCTAGAGGAAGTTAATCAGGTCCACCATCAATGGGATAAGACCCTCTTCGGATGGGATAGCTCCCCTCTTGATGGGATAAGTTCCTCTTTCATAGGGATACATGAACCATCTGGAGGCGCTCAATACACGTCGAACAAGCTTCTAGAATGCTCTCGAAATGACCACAAGTAACTTTTTTAAGATGAAACTCGCGCCTTTTGACCTTTACAGGGGTACGCACCCACCCGTTTACATACAGAGCGTACAAGTACGCAGGTATTGTGAACTTGGGTTGCGTACACGCAGGTAAGGCTGAGAGAAACTGTGTACCCAGAGATAAATAGATATTTAAAGACTTTCTCTCTTTCTTGAAGTTTGACATGGAGAGCAGAGGTATGAGACTTGCCAAGGAGGATAGTATGACAGTTGATGGAGCCATACTAACTGCAAATAGTCATGGTGACAAATTTTAGTGTAACAAAGGGGACACCCCGTACAAATCCTCTTCCCTGTTTTCCTGGAATATTGGCTGCCAAATGCTCATAAATCCTTTGACTTTGACCAAAAAATCTGCATAAAGCACACATTAGACTTCATGGCATAATGACTAACCCAATTCACTCTATTAGCATAAATATAATAAAAAACATGCAATAAACTAATTAGAATGGTGGATTAAGTTTAAGAGGAAAAATGAGCCCACATAATTACCCATTTCTAGGGCTCATCAGGTATGTCCTAGAAAAGGAATAAAAGGAGAAAAAGAAATAAAGAAAAGGTCAATAAAGGAAAGAAAATGAACCCCAACAAAGAGAAAAGACCATGAAAGTGTGCAAGTCTAAATGCTAATACTTTTTTACTTTTGTATAATTAAAATTTGTGTGCAACTTGCCACCTATGCCACAATTCATGAATAGTCAAATAGTTTAAGCTTGACTAGTTGATATTTTCAATTTTATGTTTTAGAAGTAGAGAATAAAGATCTGACCAAACAGTGTAATCTTGGCAGATAAGTAGATAGGTAGAGTAAATAAAAGGAGCTCGATAGTGTAATCTGAGACATTGGATGTAATAAGGTTAGATTTAGATAGGTATCATTATGTAAAAGAAAAGAAAGTTTGAAAAGGGTTTCCTAGTTCAAGTGCACCCTAATAAAGAAGTAAAAATGCTAGGCTAAGTAGGTAGGGGAAGTAGATGATGGTTGCAGAATAAATGTGTGGTGAATGGTTAAGTTAAAAGCTTAAATCTTTTTTCTTTCATCAGTTGGAGAAAGCATGAATAACAATGAAGACAACATATCAAGAAACAAAGTCAAATGAATTAACTCCCGCATTCATTTTCCCTAAAATTTTTACTAATTTCCCCTAAGTGTTAAAGATATCTTCAAACAAGTTAGAGGGGCTCAGAGCATTTCTCTAACTTTTGGAGGGACCTAACCCTTGGCCCAATAATTTGAAATACCTAAAGCACTTAAATCCCCTTCATCAATATTCACCCCTTTCCTAAGTAAAACCATATTTTATTTAGGAAAATTAAAAGAATTCTATCTACATGAAACCCTCATATATCATTAGCCTAAGGTATAAGTGTTGTATGATGAAATACATTTTTAGAGACATTTAACTTAGCGCCCTTCATATTTCAAAGTCATATTAACTTTTAACTTGTATTGTTATTTAATTCTCGAGGAATTACCCCTTACCCGTATTATTGTTAATAAATCCCAGTAAACTATATATCTCACCCCCCATTGTGAAATAACCTTAATAACACTCACAAAAGGGATTAATTAGTCAATCTGTGATTAATTAAGAACCTTGACCCATGCCATGCTAATAAGAGAATTAATTAATCCTCATGATTAATTAATAACTTCAACCAATCACATTGCCCCCGATGTAATTAAAAGCTTTTAATTGTTGTCAGGCCCCCGCCATTAAATACTAGTCACTTCCCAATCCCTGATCATCGTTTGATCCAGATATCCTAGATCCAATGGCTATCGCACATATTGCGTGAGCCTTTTGGTCGGACGATAACACAAGATATGACCTGATTTCCCAAATAGTGCCAATGCTACATGTCAAATGAACAATGGAATCGTGCAGCCCTCCCTCAATACCACTCACCTCCCAAAAGCGGTGCAATAGAATCTGCTTACTGCCCCCAGTTCCCACTCTCTGCATATGACAAATTGTCCACTGTTCATTCAGAACTTAGCCGCCAATATCAACCATTCACGCATTTAAACACAGAAACCCTAGTTTTGCTTGTTTCACCTGATTGTGCAGTGAACCCTTATGTAACTCATCTGCACCACCTAAAGCCTTTGTTAACAAATTCAAGCATGGTTTACCCCCCAAAAATCATTCTGGACTCCCTCCATGACCTTTCAATCTCAAATAAAACCTTTTCGACATCCCCTACAAGCCAATGCTTTCTTAACAGTTTGCTTTGTTTTACAGGTGACGAAAATACCACAACCTTGGATAAAAAATCTTAATACTAGTCATAAGATATGTTTACATCGAGATTGTTATCAAATCTATTCAAATAGAGATGGAAAATAAAACATACAGTTGAAACACAAGCAAAGGAAATGTGAAATTAAATGATTTATTGTTGGAATAGAGTGTAAAAGCCTAAAAGACAGTGAAGGTAAAAGGACACAGCAAAGAACAATCTAAGTGTATCAGGGTTAAATAGTATCAAATTGAAGACAAAATCAAGTAAATTAGCTAGCATGAAGATAAACAACAGCGAAGACAGTTACAGAGCATACAAATTCATGTCCAAGTGAAGACAAATGAAAAAATAGTAAACCGTAAAAGTGAAAATGGATGCAGTAAGGCTTAAACAAAGATGAAAACACGTGTACCAGCAACAATGACGTTTATCCAAAGTAAAAATGAAAAATACTCAAAAGAAGTTTAAGGTTAAAAGATAAATTAGAGCAAAAAATGGTACATTCTTAAGAAATTTCTTGTTTAAGTCATAGTTTGTTAGAATTTATTGTGGTCTATCCAAGAATTTTTTCAAGAAAGAAGAAGAGGTTTTTGTTCCAAACATGCGAATATACAAAAATGTATCCCACTTTTTGCATAGGTATTAACAAAAGGGAGATAAGTGCATGTCTTCACAACCTATGTTTTAGTTTGTGCAAAGTCCTCTTTTTGACATATTTTTGCAGAGACTATTGTGAACATATGGAGCTGCAATTTGGGAAACTGAGAGAGGTTTATCTCAATAACATACTTATCTAGAATAACTCTTTCACTTTTTACATATCTATCTCGGATTGAGATATACAAGCGTATCATTGGACCCTAAGTTTGCATAATTTTTGGAGCAGAATGCACAAAGGAAGGATGCAGATAGTAACTTGGATGCCTCATCATCAACTAAGAGTTGCTACCAAATTCGACTTTCTCTTCTTTGTCACTATAAATTCATAGAAATAGTGCCAAATAGATTCATTTGTTTTGAATTTCCTTTATTTAAATTGTATTAATGTAAATATTTGGAGATATTTGTGAAAGTAATCTTGATACTTTTTCAAGATATATTAGTATACAATTAGTATAAGTACTTCTTCATTTGAATTATTTTGGGGTGGATTCTACATCATTTCTATTGACATTTTCTTCCGGAATTGAAGTGATATTGCACCAACATCTGTATTACTTGCTAGATCAAGGAATAAAGCTAAGGTTGTTTACAAGATACTTGTGTCAAACAGAAATCAAATAAGTATTCTATATCTCTTTTTATTATTGTTTTTCCTCTGTTTATTAATAATTATATGTGTTTTCATGCAATCTGATTAATAAATGAAATAATGATATCTCAGAATTTGCCTTGCTGCAATCTGTTTTAAAAGGTTTATCTTTCTAAATGTTTTCTTCTAGACTATCATAGTTAGGAAATTTTTAAATGCTCCCTTACTTCATAGTTTATCACTTTGGCTCCATTGAACAAAGAATTCTTAATTTTCGTTTGTTGATATGCCTCTTCTATTCCTCATTTTGACCCTGACTAAAGGATTATTCATTGCTCTTTCTCCCTGGTTAAAACCATCTCATCCACCTGAACTTGACATTTGCCTTTTTGTTTTACTATCTTGCTCTGTGAGTTTTCCCCTTAGTAGGTGATCTAATCTAGTTAAGCCAGTATTTGATTGACTCCATAGCCCAATGGCTTGAAGACCTTGCTCTATCCATCTATTCACAGATTTCCATCATCCAACCAAAAATCCCCTACAAGCTTTCATAGCTAGCCTAATATCTCACAAAACAAAGCTAAATCATAAAGAGAAAGCCCTCTCTGAGTACAAATTGCCTAGATTCTATACTTAAAATATTGGTTTGTTGTTACCTCGGAGTGTCCCTTCTTTTGATAACTTCTAAGGGAAAATCTTAGAGTTAACATAGTGGCGACTCCACTGGGGAAGAACAAATCCTCAGTTAAAATAAACCTTTGAGAAAGCACTAAATTAAATATTTTATGTATCTTAAAGGAATGATTTGAAGTTATTTACTATTTTTCTTCAGAATTGTTTTACAGGTTTAGATTTGATCTATGATGGTGGACAGTGATCAAACACACAAAGGTTAAAATCATCCACGTGGCAACTCCACATCAATTTCACAACTAAGATTCCACTGGAGGAATGAACCTAAAAGAAGAATATGAAAAGATCATGCTTTTAACTTGGATTATTATCCAGGACATTATGTTCTTTCTAAATTGATAGAGTTTTCCAATGTATATTTTATTTCAGAGAAGATTTTAGATTAATTTTTTAATTAATTTCCCTTTGAAAATTGTAAATATATATTGTCCTTTTGAATTAATATGATCACTTTCCAATCAAGAAGCCTAAAATACTCAAGACTCCACTACTAAAAGAATCCAGAGTCATTGAGAACCTACGGTGACCCAATTTTAGCATTGAGTGTTTTCAAGATGAATTTAATAAATCAATGCAGGTAGGCTTCTTTGGATAGCTCAAATATTTCAGGTTTTCCAAATCCTTTGCCCAACTTTCATTGGTCACAAAATCTTCCATTTTTTAAAGATGAAATAGGAGATGGTGCAGCTTTACATTTATTAAAATTTCATATGCACATTCGAAAGTTTAAAATCAAATTCCATGAAGATTGTCTTATGAAAATATTTATGGTAGCTTTAGAAGAAAAAGCTAGATCTTGGTATGAAAATCTACCAGCCTCTAGCATATGTTCTCTAAAGCATTTTCATGCTACATTTCATGAAAAATAAAAGAACAATTATTCATCTCTATTGCTAATTCAAGACTATTGTGACAATTTTGAAAGCTTTATTCAATATCTTGAAAATTACTATGATGATGATGATGATGATCCATTCATGGATCATGAAATATTATAGGTTTTAAAAGAAAATCCTTTTCAGAAAGTGGAAGCCTCGCTCGAATTATATTCCCTTCATAAAGAAAAAGATGATGTATGTTGTTAAGAGGCCCATGAAGGTTCCCCACAGGAAACAATTCTTGCAGCACAACAAACTGATTAGAATAAAGAATAAATTGAGTTCCCTAAACTTTCTCAAATAGAAAATAGCAATGAAAACCAATAACAGTCCATAGATCAAGAGATAGAGGCAACATAGCTTAAAAATATTGAACTACAAGACCATCTTCAACAAGTAGTGGTTTATTCATAAGTTAAAGACCAATCAAATTTATTTGATGAAAACCATGTCACAAATTTTCTTTCCTTGCATGTAAATGAAATAAGACAACATACTTTGATAGATCATGATCTTTCATCTAAAATTAATGAGAGTTTGCAACTCCCTTGCAAGCTTCTATTAGACAAAGGTAATGATAAGGATATTCTAGTTGTATGTGATAATGTTGTTATATTTGATGAAGATCAAGAGTATTTAGAGCACTTGGCTACAGTGGATAATAAGGAGGAGAAACTGTTAAACACACATGGGAGCAAGAAAAATATGAAAGATAAACCTGAGAATACAAAATTTATTAAAAAGAGATATACATTTATATTACATTATGTGACCATTGGGTTTCACATCCCAATGTCTCTTGGACTCCTTTTGTCCATTCGGCTTCCAAACTAACCCATTGAGGATTAGGTGTCTAACAGAAACAGTTGACCAATTACTTAAATCAAGCAACAGTTTGGAATGAGGTTTGTTTTCCTCGTACAAATCATCCAGAAGATCTTACATGGCAGGATTACCATTATCCTTTGGTCAATATATTGCAGCCATCAGTACAATAAGAGATTAAGAATCATCAACAAATTCCTGCTAATTCCAGCTACCATAGATTATAATATATATTTATAAAGAAATATGTGGAGGAGAAATCTCCTGATCTAATGTGTGTGTTTGATGACATTACTTCTTTTGATGATTTTCCCAAATATGATCAGTATGATGATAATTATGTTCTTCAAATCCAAACTAGCTTTACACATCAATCAGAGGCTAGGTTTTGGAATAAGGAAATCCAGTTTCACCAACTTGAGAATAGTGATCAGATTGTTCATTTCATCTATGGAAGTGAGGAAGAAAACGCAAAAAAATTGGAAATAAGTGAAGCTTCTTTACCTCTTTATTTTGAATCATTTCAGTTTTTAAAGGGAATGTGGTATAACATCTCTAAAGAAAAGAGTGAGTAGCTTGTAGAAACTTATGAAGTTCCATTCAAACCAATATGCAATAAGTTCCATCAATCCTCCCAAGTTTTTCATCATCCCATAACTAATGGGTTTGATAATGAATGCAATCATAATTTCTATCCATCAACAAACTATGAGAGTCAAAATCAAGATGATAATGGTTTCACCGGCCAGACATTTCAATCAATAAAAGTATCATCACAATGCTCATCTAAAAGTCTGTAAGGTGGTAAAGATAAAAGTGACATTTCAGTTTCATGGCATGGAGGCTATCCAGAACAATTATATAGTTGCTTGAATCAGTTCAAGAACAATGCATATATTTTACAAGATCCTTTTCTACGGTTTCTAGAGTCAACAAAGGAAATCAGGAATTTCCTGATCTTCTCAAAGGTTAACAAAGCTATAAATGATTTCAACATCTCAATTTTAACCACCGATAAGCACAAGCAACAAAAGTCACCAATGTATATGATGCTTGAGTGGTTTCATTGGATATTTCATTTTACCTAATTAGCAGTTAGCGAGTTAATTAGAGTAAGTAGGTAAGATTTCGATTTGAATAAATTCAGTTTTTGGCAGTAAGGTTATGTTAGAGCAGATTTCAGTTTGCAGAAAGGGTGTATTTTCAGTTCAAATTTTAGTCACAAAGATTATGCAACAGAGAATATACATGTGTGCGATTGGCCCAATGCATTAGGTAAGAGAAAGATTGCAGAGCACAATCAAGGTCTTTCAAGGGCCATTAGTCCACAGTTCTTGACATTTCACAAGTAAATTCCATCCCCAAGCGAAGCCGCTATTAAGTTCCTATAGCAATAGGTGTCATATATCATGGTTGACTTGGTTTAGCTCTAAAATATGTTCATACCTTTGCTTGTTGCAAATGGTTTCCATATTTTGTGAAAAATAAAAAAATTTAAGAAATGTAAAGAGGGTATGTCCTAGAAAAAGAATAAAAGGACAAAAAGAAATAAAGAAAAGGTCAAAAAAGGAAAGAAAATGAACCCCAACAAAATGAAAAGACCATGAAAGTGTGCAAGTCTAAATGCCACTACTATTTAACTTTTGTATAATAAAAAATTGTGTGTTGCTTGTCACCTATGCCACAATTTATGAATAGTCAAGAAGTTTAAGCTTGACTACTTCATATTTTCAATTTCATGTTTTAGAAGTAGAGAATAAAGATCTGAACAAATAGTGTAATCTTGGCAGAGAAGTAGATAGGTAGAGTAAATAAAAGGAGCTCAACAGTGTAATATTATCCCTTGGATGTAATAAGGTTAGATTCAGATAGGTATCACTATGTAAAAGAAAAGAAAATTTGAAAAGGGTTTGCCAGTTCAAGTGCACCCTAATAAAGAAGTAAAAATGCTAGGCTACGTAGATAGGGTAAGTAGATGATGGTTGTAGAATAAATGTGTTGTGAATGGTTAAGTTAAAAGCTTAAATATTTTTTCTTTCATTACTTGGACAAGGCATGAATAACAATGAAGACAACATATCAAGAAACAAAGTCAAATGAGTTAACTCCCCCATTCATTTTCCCTAAAAAATTTACTAATTTCCCCTAGGTGTTAAAGGTATCTACAAACAAGTTAGAGGGGCTCAGAGTTTTTCTTTGACTTTTGGAGGGACTAGACCCTCAGCCCAATAATTTGAAATACCTAAAGCACTTAAATCCCCTTCATTTATATTCACCACTTCATAAAGTCACTCATTCCCTTTATAAAGTTTTTCCTAAGTAAAATCCTATTATACTTAGGAAAATTAAAAGCATTCTATCTACATGAAACCCTCATATATTATTAGCCTAAGGTATAAGTGTTGTATGCTTGTTGACACCTAATCCTCACGATTGTGTGAATTCATGTAAATAATTAAATTAGGAATGTGAACAGTCATCAGGAGATTAACTGAACAGTCACACCCTTTTGTATATAACAATAACATACCTGATGGAATAAAATGAATCAGTTTTTCTACCTAATGGAGTTAATTCCTGGCCTAACATGGTATCAGAGCCAAGTTCTCAAAATAGTTGTAACTCCCTTCACTTTTGCTGCTGTGGGTTGTACGCTGGTCTGTCATATGCATTCTTATTCCTAAACATTGTCCTGACTGAGTGTTGTCATAAACGTTCACTTGAACACTGCTAGCCTGCTCCAAGTAGCCTAAACGATGTCCTGACTGAGCCTGAATGCTATCCTGACTGAGCGCTATGCGTTAAATTTTTTTTTGAAGGGCTTCAATCAGGTCTTATCCCATTACTAGCGGCATCCCATTCACCATTTCTTCATGGTGCTGCATTACTTGATGAGACAACTACTCCATTACAACATCTTGTTGCTCTATTAATCTGCATCATGCAGAACGACTGCCTTAAATTTTGTGGTTCATTTGATTTCTCAATGCCATATGCAACAATATTTTCATTGTCCCCAAAGTTTCTGTTATCTGTGTCGTGTCAAGTTTGGATGGCATTCATTATAAGATCTAGCACCATCTCAAAGCATTGATGGGTGGATACGAGAATCCATATCATCGAGACCAATGACCAAAGAAAACTAAGCTACGTATATGTCATCTTGATGTTCTCTCTCTTTGGCATAGCAAAGGCTGCGTATAACCTTTGACTCTCTTGTGAAAAATTTTGTTGAAATAGAGAAAGATTTTGGAAAGAAGATAGCCCCCGAATCTTCTGAAGAGACTGTCTACCTTGCTCATAAAGAAAAGCATCCTGCTCAAGATTCTACAAGAGGAAGAGGTGGAAAAAGAGGAAGAGGGAGATATTTCAGAGGCAGGGGGGGCAGACATTCTCAAGGAGAAAAGGCGGATTTACACTGTATTCGCTGCAAAAGAAATGGATCACATGATGCCTCTATATGCAAGCTACCATGGGATAAAATTGAGCAAAAAAGAAACCAATAGAAAGGTAAAATTGATGATACAGACAAAGGTAAAGCACTTGAATCCACTCACTATGTTGAGGCACAATGTAACAATGGAGTAAATGAATATTTTTTTAATGCTTCCCTTGCTTCATGGAAAAATGATTGGTTGCTTGATTCAGGAGCAACCTGCCACATGTCTCATAGAAACGATATTTTTGAAGATTTCACTCGCAATGTTGATGGAGCAGTATACTTTGCAGATCAATCAAAAATCAAGCCATCACGGCTTGGCACAATCAGGCTTAAACTGCCTGGTCTTCCAGACTTTCTTCTGGATCATGTTCTATATCTCCCACAACTCAAGAGAAACTTGTTGTCCTTGGTCCACATCCGCCAGCAAGGTCACTTCATTCATATTTTTGATGGCAAGCTTGAGGTAAGAAAAGCATCTAACCACTCACTTGTCATGAGGGGAATAAAAGAAGAAAGGATTCTCAAATTGCAAGGAACATCTGCTCATGCACAACATTTCTCATACAATTCTCATCATGAAGAAGGTACACTTCCATCAAGTTTATTATGGCATGCTATATTTGTACATTTGAACTATGATAGTCTCTGCTTATTGAAGAAAAATGGTGTTGCTAGTTTGCCTACAATTCCTAGAAAACTTATGTAACGTGATGCTTGCATTCTAGGAAAGCATAGAAAACAGTCTTTTCATGATTCACATTCAAGAGCACATAGGAAACTTGAACTCCTTCATTCAGATTTATGTGGTCCAATGCCTATTTCTTCTGAAAATGGAAATAAATATATCATGACGTTTATTGATGACTACACCAGAATGTGCTGGGTTTATTTATTGAAGAACGAATATGATGCTTTTTAAACATTCAAGAATTTTCATAAATGGATAGAAAATGATGCACACTCTCACATCGGGTCTATTCGCACTGATAATGGAAAAGAATACACATCAAATGAATTTGAAAACTATCTTCGCCAACATGGGATCAAACATCAAACAACTATGCCTTATAATCCCCAACATAATGGTGTAGCTGAAGGAATGAATAGAACAATCTTGAATATGGTACGATCAATGCTTTTCTTCAAAAATGTAAAGATAATGTTTTGGGCTGATGTTGTTCTATGTGCTGCATATATAAAGAATAGATGACCATCTCATGCTATAAGAAACAAGACTCCTTATGAATTGTGGTATGGACATGTTCCTTCGGTAAAACATCTCAGGGTCTTTGGTTCTACCTATTATGCTTTGATACCAAAGATACATAGAAACAAACTTGGTGCTAGAATTAGTAAGTGTATCTTCTTGGGGTATTCAAACACCTCCAAAGCATACCACCTCTATGATGAAGTAAATAAAAAGTTTGTTGTATCTAGAGATGTAATTTTTCTTGAATCATCTGTTGGACTGTGTTATATTCTTTCCACGAATAACCTACGTAGTGAACCATGGGGTTAGAGGGGGGCAGAGTCCCCCCTTCATTGTGTTGATTGTGTAGCAGGGGGGTCACAGGGGGGTTTGACGGGGGCAGGTAGCCCCCCTCTACGGGGTCTGGGGCATCGCCCAGGGAAATTTTTTTTTTGGACCCTATATTAGGTTGGGTGAACCTACCTATGGTTTTGGGTCCATGGTTTTGGACGCGATGGTTTTCGGTCCATGGTATTGGATGCTTCGGCATGGATAAATATGTATTGTAACATTGAAAGGAACATAATGAAAAATCAAGCTGGTAGTCCCAGTTTCGGGATCCAGGGGAAAATCTCTATGCATATGTTTTTTATGTGTTATGCTCTTGCATTGTTTATTTTCTTTGTTTTAGAATTCGCATGCAGGTAATTTCTGTATAGAGTTAAAACCTACATTTGGTATTAGAGTTGTTTTGGCTTCAAGGGGACGGCTTTGTTGTTGAGGGGTTTCACTTGGGCCTGTGGTAGACCCTGTTCAGTTGGAGATTTGTGAGATCGATTCTGGTGGTAAAAGAAGATGGCGAGCAGCGGAAAGATAGAGATTGAGAAGTTTAATGGTTAGAGTTTTGATTTGTGGAAACTCAAGATGGAGGATCTGTTGGTGGATAAAGATCAGTGGATCACGGTAGATCCAGGTACTAAACCAACGGGCGTGACTGATGAAGAATGGAAGAAGTTGGATCGGAAGGAAAAGAGCACAATACGAGTGTGTGTCTTAGATTCGGTATTGCTGAATGTATCAGGGGAAGCTACGGCGAAGGCTCTATGGGACAAGTTAGGGACTTTGTACCAATCTAAGTCTCTAGTACATAAACTATTCCTACGGAAAAATATGTATAACCTGAGGACGAAAGATGGAGACTCGGTGACAGAGCATCTGAATGCATTTAATACTATGGTAATTCAGTTATCATTTGTTGATATTAAAATTTCAGATGCAGATAAGTGCATCAGTCTGTTTTGTTCTCTACCAGATTCGTGGGATAGTCTGGTTATTGCAATAGGTAGCAATGCAATTGCTTTGCAGTTTGATGAAATAGTCTCAGCCTTGCTGACGGAGGAGATGAGAAGGAAAAATATGGAAAACCAGAATGGTGATGCCTTGTCTGTACGAGGATGGACCCAAAATAGAAACATAAATAAGTCATCAAGTGGGAGATCTAAATCTCTAGGAAAACCTATAAAGTTGGTGTGCTGGAAATGCGAAAAGGAATGGCACTTCACAAGGGAGTGTAAATCTAAAGCTCCTGATAAAGGAAAGGGATCTGATGATGCTCCTTCTACAGAGGAAAAAACCACCTCAGATGAAGGTGGGGATGTGTACTTGGCTTCTTCAAGTACACATGTAGATCATGAGGCATGGTTAATTGACTCAGGTGCATCCTTTCACTTCACTCCCCATAGAGAGTGGTTCTGCGAGTATGAGAAATACGATGGTGGTGATGTCTTCTTAGGAGATGATAGGAAGGCTAGAATCATTGGTCGCGGAAAAGTAAAGTTGAAGTTGCAAGGTGGAAGGGTTAGAACCCTTCCGGGTGTTCTGCATATTCCTGCGTTGGCCAGAAATCTGATTTCTGTAAGCAAGTTGGATGATGCAGGTGTAAAGACAGTGTTCGAGAAGGATACCTGCAAGATGGTTCGAGGAGCACTGGTATTGATGCGGGGAGTTCGGATTGGAACTCTGTACAAGCTGCAAGGTAGCACTGTTGTTGACGGGTGCAATAGTTCTATGGTTCCTGAAAATGGAGCAGAAAATCTAGTGGTCTCTGGAGAGAAGACCATGTTGTGGCATCAAAGGCTTGGACATATTGGAGAGAAGGGCCTTCGAATACTTCATGGTAAAGGTATGGTAGAAGGTATGAGTAATAGCTCTCTGGATTTTGATTTCTATGAAAATTGTGTATATGGGAAGCAGAATCGGGTGAGTTTCCCCTCTGGCGGTAAGAGGACGAAACAAATATTAGAGCTTGTGCACAGTGATGTGTTTGGACTTGTGAAAGTTCCATCACTGGGTAAGTCTGTGTCCTATGTATCATTTATAGATGATTTCTCAAGGAATACATGGATATATTTCCTTAAGAAGAAATCTGAAGTCTTTGACAGGTTTAAAGAATTTAAGGCTCTGGTGGAAAATCAGACAGAGAAGAAGATAAAGGTGTTGAGGACAGATAATGGTGGAGAATTCCGCAACAAGGAATTTGAAGAATTCTGTAAGAAGTGTGGTATAGCACGACAGAAGACTACTCCATATACACCTCAGCAAAATGGAGTCGCAGAAAGAATGAACAAAACGTTGATGGAAAGGGAAAGAAGCATGCTCAGTGGTGCCGGGTTAGGACAGGAATTCTGGGCAGAGGCGGTGGATACTGCATGTTACTTGGTCAACAGGTCACCTTCATCAGCGTTGGAGGATAAGACTCCACAAGAAGTATGGACTGGTAAGAAACCCTCTCTTTCACATCTAAGGGTATTTGGATGTGATGCGTATGTACATGTTCCAAAGGAGAATTGAACCAAGTTGGATAGTAAATCTGAAAAGTGCATCTTTATTGGGTATAAGGATGGTTTAAAGGGTTATAAGCTTTGGAACCCAGTAACAAGGAAGGTTGTGTACAGTCGAGATGTGGTGTTTAGAGAGGTGAAAGATGTTATTAAACATGAAGTCCAACCAAAGGAACTTGTGAAGATAGAGTTTGAACTGAAGGAGGAAGAATCAGACTCTGTAGCAGAGGAGGAATCAGAAGATGAAGAGCCACAAACTCCGGCTGTGAGAAGATCAGTTCGAGAAAGAAGGCAGCCAGAAAGGTATAGTCCATTTGCTTTCTGTTCAAATTTTGGTTTGTTTGTTATTGATGATGATCCCAGAACTGTGAAGGAATCAGTGGATTCAGAGGATGGAAAACTCTGGAAAGAGGCCATGGTTGATGAAATGGCATCTTTGCATAAAAATGAGGCTTGGGATCTGGTGGAGTTGCCTGCTGGATGGAAACCCATTGGTAGCAAATGGGTGTTCAAGAAGAAGACAAATGCAGAAGGGAAGGTGGAGAAATACAAAGCTCGACTGGTAGCAAAAGGTTATTCCCAGGTGCCGGGAATTGATTTTGGTGATATATTTTCTCTTGTTGCCAAGGTAACTTCTATTAGATTACTTTTATCTGTTGCTGCTGCTTTTGATTTTGAGGTAGAACAGATGGATGTGAAGACAACATTTCTTCACGGGGATTTGGAAGAGGAAATCTACATGAAGCAACCTGAAGGCTTTGCGGTGAAGGGTAAGAAAGAACTAGTATGCAAGTTAAAGAAGTCTCTGTATGGGTTAAAACAGTCACCAAGGATGTGGTATCAGAAATTTGATACATTTATATGGGGACTTGGCTTCACCAGAAGCAAAGCAGATCATTTTATGTATTTTAAATTAATTGGTGACCGTGTTATTTATCTGGTCTTGTATGTGGATGATATGTTGTTGGTTGGAAATGACAAAGGAATTATCCAGGATTTGAAGACCCAATTTTCCTCCAAATTCAACATGAAAGATCTTGATGCTACAAACTATATTTTGGGCATGGAAATTAAAAGAGATCGGGAAAAGAGGAAGCTCTTGTTAAACCAGAGGAAGTATTTCGAGACAATATTGCAGAGGTTTAATATGCAGGATAGTCAACTGGTGAAGGTTCCTATTCCTATAGGTGTGAGGTTATCTGCTGAACAGTGTCCGAAGACACAAGAAGAGGAAGCAGACATGTCCCGTGTTCCATATGCAAGTGCAATCAGTAGCTTGATGTACGCAATGGTCTGTACTAGACCAGACATTGGACATGCAGTGGGAGTATTGAGTAGGTTTATGTAAAAACCAGGGAAGGATCACTGGGCAGCAGTGAAGCGGGTTTTCAGGTATTTGCGTGGCACTAGTGATTATGGTTTGTGCTACCAAGGAAGACGAGGATTGGACAGAGTGTTGGATATTCATGGCTTTGTTGATGCAGACTGGGCTAGAGATTTGGATCAGAGAAGATCTAC
>APFE030510237.1:29715-98854 GCA_000404065.3 Pinus taeda
ATGGGGTTAGTACAGGGAGCTATAAGGATAGACTGTGACAGTCAAAGTGCAATTTTCTTGGCAAAGAACCCTGCTTATCATCCAAAGACAAAGCACATTGATGTTCAGTATCACTTTGTGAGGGATATGATAGAAGACAAAAAGGTGTTGCTGGTAAAGGTGGACACTTTGAAGAGTACTGCATGCATTGACAAAATCTGTTAGCTTTGAGAAGTTCTCTTGGTGTAGAGAAACAATGGGTGTTTCAGGGTTGGAAAAATGACTAAGCTCTCCTGTGGCCCCCTGTGGAAAGAAAACAACAAGCGAGAGATTGTTGGGCTGTGTTATATTCTTTCCACGACTAACCTACGTAGTGAACCAGGGGGTTAGAGGGGGGGTGGAGCTCCCCCTTCGTTGCATCGATTGCGTAGCGGGGGTGTCACAGGGGGGTGATCCTCCCCCTGTCTGGGGGTTTGAGGGGGGTGGGTAGCCCCCCTCTATGGGGTCCGAGGTAGCACCCCGGGAAAAACTTTTTTTGGACCCTATATTAGGTTGGGAAAACCTACCTATGGATTGTAACATTGAAAGGAACATAATGAAAAATCAAGCTAGTAGTCTTGGTTTTTGGATCCAGGGGAAAATCTCTGTGCATATGTGTTTTATGTGTTATGCTCTCGCATTGTTTATTTTCTTTGTTTTAGAATTCGTATGCAGGTAATTTCAGTATAGGGTTAAAACCTACATCATCCAAATCTAACAATGTTGTTGAGCATTAACTTAATTGGTTGGATAGATTCGCAAAAACAAAACCATTTCAAGAATTTGATAATCAGATTTCACATCTTGAAGGGGAGATTCCTATTCTAGATCAACATGTGGAATCCCCTTCTGAAGAATACTCTCCCCGGAATGAAACTCCAAAAATGGATGATGCTTTAAGTGATGTAATTGATAGAATTGGGAGACTCAATCTTGATTTAGTCCCAACTCAATCAACAGAGCAGCCTGGACCATCTCAGAAAGGTTCCCCAAAGTGGTTGACGAAGACACTTGAAAGTGTTCATCCTGATGAAATTGGAAAAACAGGAACCAGAAATTCAAACCGGCAAAATGGAGGTGATGTAGATGACTCTAATTCACTTGTTGATATGGATGTTTCTTATGATTGTGAATTAAAATTGTCTACAGATTTTGAACCAAGTTCCTTTAAAGAAGCTGCTTCTCATGATAAATGGAAAGAAGCGATGCAAAAGGAGTATGATGCCCTCATAAAGAACAACACTTAGAAGCTAGTTGATCATCCATTTGGAACCAAACCAATTGGCTGCAAGTGGGTCTACAAGAACAAGTACAAAGCTGATGACTCACTTGACAAGAAAAAAGCTAGGCTTGTTGCAAAAGGTTTTGCACAGAAGGAAGGGGTCGATTATGAGGAAACTTTTTCCCCCACAACAAAATGGGCCACCATCCAGACACTCTTTGCATTAGTAGCTCAGAACGGTTGGAAAGTCCATCAAATGGATGTAAAAACTGCCTTCTTGAATGGAGATCTAAAAGAGAATGTTTCTATGTCCCAGCCTGAAGGACTTGTTGTGAAAGGACATGAACATAAAGTATGCAAACTTGTGAAGTCCTTGTATGGCCTCAAGCAAGCATTGCAAGCCTGGTATGAAAAACTAACTGAGCATCTTCTGAAACTCAATTTCAATCATTTTGATCTTGATGATGTAACTTTTTGTCAAGAAAGTTGGTAAAACCGTTGTATATCTTGTGGTATATGTAGATGATCTTTTAATGACAGGGAAAAATGAAAGCTACATTGCATCCATAAAGAAGGAATTGGGGAAAAGTTTTGAAATGACTGATTTGGGATGTTCCTTACTATCTTGGCATTGAAGTAACCCAACATCCAAAGTCCATATTTCTTTCTAAAAAAAATACATTGGATATTTTTTGAATAGGTTTGGCATGACAGAGTGCAATCCTCTTAATACTCCAATGGAACAAAACTTAAAGCTCACATCTATTGAAGGAAAGGAATTTGAGGATGCAACAAAGTATAGACAGGTTGTACGAAGTCTCAACTACCTAACTACTACCAGACCAGACATTTCATTTGCTGGTGGAATCCTCTCCAGGTTTATGCAAAAGCCTTGTGAGGGACATTGGTCTGCTGCAAAAGGAGTTCTAAAGTACTTGAAGGGAACTCAAGACTTTGGAATCAAGTACACACAGCTGGATGACTTCAGTTTGATCGGATTCTATGATTCAGACTTCGATGGAGACAAACAAACCAAAGTATCTACTTTAGGATATGCTATGAGTCTTGGATTAGGAGCTGTCTCCTAGAGATCACGCAAACAATCAGTTCCAGCAGATTCCACAACAAAAGCACAATACGTGGCAGCAGCTGAAGCAACAAAAGAAATTGTGTGGCTCAAGAAAATTCTTGAAGATTTGCAGGTAAAACAAGTACAATCAACTCCACTCATTATTGAGAACACCTCTACAATAAAGTTGGCCAAGAACCCAAAGTTCCATGATCAAACAAAGCACATCAATACTAAATATCATCTGATCCGACATCATGTTGAGGCCAAAACAATCCATCTCTGTCATTATTCCACAAATGAGAAAATTGCAGACATCTTCACCAAAGCGCTTGGAAGAGAAAAGCTTGAAAGATTCAGAATGATTCTTGGACTCACCAACATCCCTTCAAATTAAGGGGGGGCATGTGGACACCTAATCCTCACGATTGGGTGAATTCATGTAAATAATTAAATTAGGAATGTGAACATTCATCAGGACATGAACTGAATAGTCACACCCTTTTGTATATAACAATAACATACCTGATGGAATAAAATGAATCAGTTTTTCTGCCTAATGGAGTTACTGCCTGGCCTGACAATGATGAAATAAATTTTTAGAAACATTTAACTTAGCTCCCTTCATATTTAAAAGTCAGATTAACTTTAACTTGTATTATTATTTAATTCTCGAAAATAATTACCCATTACCCGTATTATTATTAATAAATCCCAATAAACTATACATCCTGCCCCCGGTTGTGAAATAACCTTAATAACACTCATAAATGGGATTAATTAGTCAATCCATGATTAATTAAGAACCCTGACCCCCACCATGCTAATAAAAGAATTAATTAATCCTCACAATTAATTAATAACTTCAACCAATCACATCGCCTTCGATGTAATTAAAAGCTTTTAATTATTGTCGGGCCCTCGTCATTAAACACTAGTCACTTCCCAATCCCCGATCATCATTCGATCTAGATCTCCCAGATCCAAAGGCTATCGCACGGGGCTTTTCGTTGGATGATAACGCACGATATGAGAAGTTTCCCAAATAGTGCCGATGCTACATGCCAAATGACTAGTGGAATCGCACGGCCCTCCCTCAATACCACTCACCTACAAAAAGTGGTGCAATAGAATCCGCTTACCACCCCTGCTTTCCACTCTCTGCATATGAAAAATTTTCCTTTGTTCATTCAGATCTTATCCGCCAATATCAACCATTTACCCATTTAAACACAAAAACCCCAGTTTTGCTCGTTTTCACCTGATTGTGCAGTAAAACCCTATGTAATGCATATGCACCACCTAAAGCCTCTGTTAACCAATTCGAGCATGGTTTACCTCCCAAAAAGAATTATGGACTCACTCCATAGACCTTTCAAGCTCATATGGAACTTTTTTGACCTCCCTTGTAATCCAATGCTTTCTTAATAGTTTTTTTTTCTCAGAGGCAATTAAAAGACCACAACCTTCGATAAATAGTCTTAATACTAGTTGTTAGTGTCGGTATCTTCATCCCTCCGTCAGAGATCAAATCCTCTTGTTGCATTGCATATTAGGTGTCCTGCCTAGTCAGCTGCATTCCATTAGGTGCATGGAGCATCTGATGGTAGTGGCTTCTTCTACTTTTTCCCTCATGTCCTTTACCTGCTGGCTCATGTTTATTAATCAAATAGCATATTCAGTCACCTTTTTGTCTTTAAGATTGTAAAAGTCTTTTTAGGGTTTCATTGTCATTTATGTTTAGGGTTTCATTAGGGTTTCATCAAAAAAGATTTCAAAATGTCCAATAATAACCAATAGGCACATGAGGAGGTTCTAGCATCAATAAATTTCATAATCAAGTGTTCAGAGATGTAGTTTTCCTCAAAACTTTGTTTTGAGGAAAAATAGAGTATTTTAGCTTTTATTGTACAAATTCATGTAATTAAATTTCCTTCATATGTAAATCATTTCATTTGTAACCTTGGTCACTTTCCCTAGCCCCAATAGTTCCAACTTCGTGCAAAGCAAACAAAACATAAGTCATTCATTTCATCACAAGTTCTAATAAATTGAAAAAGCTCAAAACAAAGTTAAAATAAAGTCATTTTCAAAACATTGTAGAAGTGGGTTTTTCAAAGCAAAAATTTAAAGGACTCCTTGTATATAAGTCATTTCTCCAAATTTAAAAAGATCATTTGCACTCAAAGGAAAAGTTGGCCAAAGCAAAGTCGTGTTGGTAAGAAATTAAGACAAAGTTGGTGAAAAATTGCCCCAAGATAGAGGCGCGACGCATTGGGCCACGATTTTCAGTGCTAAATTACATGGGTGCAACGCACACATAGGGCGCAACGCATTGGGTATGATGCACAACGCATACAGACGGTAAGCCCGAAATCTTTAACAATTCATTCCAAATCACCCAAAACTTTTGGATCTCCATTTGTGCAAGTAGGTTGAGCCTTCATCATTGCTAGTGAAACAATTTTTATGCAATTTTTGGTGGCTGCCTTATGGTGATGGTTTTAAAAAGAAATCAAACCATATCTCTTGAAATCTCTCAAAGGAAACTATTGCCTAGGGTTTGAACTGTTGTTTTGGTCACCATGTCCATCTTTTCATTCCCTCACATTTCCACTCCTTCACTCGTTTTCCCTGATTCCTCTATTCCCTAAATTCACACATTCTTAAACATCATCTATTCCTACCCCAATTCCCATTTCCAAAAATCCCAAATATAATTCCCAAACCCTTGTACTACACCTAAAACTCCCAAATCATTCCATAATTCCTTATTTCCCTAACTAAACCATATCCCAACAGTCCCTAAAATCCCTTATTTTCCCTCCCTCTATAGTCCCTCATATCACTTCTCCCTTGGTGGCAGAAATAAAAAACATCACAAATCACCTACTTCTCATCAAGACAAGCTCCAAGATAGCTCACCCACTAGCAGAGATGGCATTTGATCCCTCATATGATTATGAAGAGGAGACACACAATGACTCATCTACAGAGGTACCTGCACCTAGGAGGCCTCATAGAGGTGGCAAGAATATTTGAGAAGAACCAACCACTCTTGCTGAATTATAGGCCTGCCCTCTTGCCATCACTTATTTTCAGCACCAATCTTGCTATGAATTTTGTGAGAAGTTTGCTAGCATTTAGTTTTATCTTGAGTTGGCTCGTTTATTTGTGCTGCATTTACATGATGGTCAAGCCACTCTAGCTGGTGTCACGTTCACTTTAACACCAGAATCTATTTCACTAGCAACCGAAATTCCTAATATTGGAGAGCAATGGAACAAGAGGCAACAAATTGACCGACAACATTATGAACCATACATCAGGCCTGGTTATTTGAGACAGCTCAGGAGATTTTTTCCTTTTCGGTACCTCAAATATTCATATGCTCCTTTAATGAAATTGATCATGAAGTATTTCAGCTGTGAGGGCCGCTTTACCCGTTTATATGCCTATCATATCCGGCTACTGATGCATTTTACCAGGGTGAGGATGATGAACATCCCTTACTTCATGTGCCGAAATATTTAAAAGATAACCACTCTAGTGCAACACAAGACTCCTCAGTAGCAATTCAATAGTATATATCATTTTGCTCTCATTATAATTGTGGTCATCCATCAGCTTGGCTTGCAGGGCATCACTTGGGAGGACTTCGTTTCTCATGAGTTTTTCACACCTCCTCAGGGACCTTCAGAGGCTTTGCATGAGATAGGTGGACCCTCGTATCAGCATGAGGGTCATGAGATAAATACCACTAGTATGTCAGTGTTTATCACTTATCAGAAGGGCACTAGATGGTTGTTCGTATCAGAAAAGCGAGTATTATCTCTACCCGGGGTGGAAGGGGTCTCGCTTCTGTCATCAGCACCATAGGTTTACGACAAAGGCAAGAGGCCATTATAGGATGAAAGGTCTTCAGGTGATCGGGACTTTATTCTCATTGAGGATGATGATACAGATCTGGGCCCGCAAAGCACAAATCTCAAAGAAATCAACCAAGAGCAGCAAGCGGACATCAAAGCCTTGCCCCTCTACTTGTAGAGAGCTAAGTGGATTATAAAGTATTTGGAGTAAAGGAATAAGAAACTTGAAGATCAGTAAGTAATCATGGAGTTAGTAAACATTCGGGAGCATCGCCAAGCTGCCCAAACGAGGAGGGTGGAGTTCACTTCACTCGAGCAAGAGATCAATGTCGATTGGGAGTCTTGGCTCGAAAGAGTCAATATCCACTTAGAGAAGTTGTTGGGGAAGTCCAACAAGGAGAAGGCATTGTTGAGACATATGGCATATCATTATATGGCAAGGAACAAAGTTTGCAAGGCGAGAATCAGGATCTTAAAGGCAAAATTGAAGAGAGCATCAAAGAGGCAAAAGGAGCATGATCACCTTCAGATATTGGCTGAGGCTTCCTTGGCCCAATGACATGCTAGATGGAGAAGAATCAGCCCAAATTTCAAAAAATTTGGGGCACATTTTTCATTTTTGAAATTTTTGGCACAAAAAACAGGATTTGCTGCTCTATGCGCTGCGCCACGTGGCACTCGCTTTTGATGGGAGCCTCCAAATCACAAAAACTCAGCATTTTTAGATTTAGCATGGAAAATTATGCTTGCCTACCAATGGCCAAGAAATTTGGACATTTTTTGAGCCCTCAAAAAGGTAAAAAACACTCAAACAATGACCTTACTACCCCTATTTTGACACACAGGAAGTAGTCTTGGGAGATTTGATTTTTGGCAGGGCAAATGAAGGCCAAATTGAAAAATTCCACTTGGTTGGAAAGTAAATAGGTAGACCTTTCTAGCAAGCACACTTGGAGTGAATTTGGAAACTGGGAAGGCCTCCAAAAGTGGCTCCAAACAGGTGCTACGCATAGAGAAGCAGGCGCGGCGCATAGAAGAAATTTGGCCCAGTTTGACTTGGAACGCTCTGTTTTTCGCCCAACTTTTAGTAGTTTGACGTTTTCATATTATTATTGTCAAAATTGTGATGTAATTTCATGTACATTGAAGGATCATGATGTAAATATGTCAAATTTTCACTTAGGAAGGTAGATTCATCTGTTAAGAAATTGTTTGAAACTGAATGAATCAGTTCCCTTGTTTCTAGAGGCATGTTGTTCCACTGCGTGATTTCTAGTTCTTAGTTTAGAATTAGTTGGAACAGCTCCTAAACATGTGAGCTCGACCCCTAGAGGCAAGGATGAGCTATGGTTTGTATATATTATGTATTTTTTTAGCCATTAGCATGGTTGGACTCTTGAGAAAGTAAGGAGCTTCATTGTACATTCATATCAGTATTTTGGCCAAGGACTTGAAACCAGGGTTTGCAGCACTATTTGGGATCCCTGTGGCATTTGTTTTGGTACAGTGCTTTCTTATGTATTTTTTAATTTACTTATGTGTTATGTATGCCATTTACTTTCTTATTTCTTCTCAACTAAATCAAACAATAGTGAAAGTAGAATCCATTGAAATTGCAGTGCTCTACTTGAAGTTTGCTTTAGTTTCTTGATGTTTTCAGCTGTTTGGAGAGGATCCATGGCTTCTCTTGCCCTCTTCAACTCCTCCTTTGTCTAATTCCTCCATATCAATTGATTTAAAGTTCCAGATTCAGTTGCCTACCTTGCCCCATTGAGACCTCTGCAAGATTGTGCCTCATTCCCTGCACCCAAAATTTGGTTTTCATTACAGCCACCAAAAACTTCATTAAATTCAATCAAAATATTTTACACACATACCTAGCCTAAAATCAGACAACATATCAGTCATCTCAAGCCCTTATTAATCATATTTTGCTGAGGTTAAGCATGGTTTGATGTTACCCTAGATCCTACCTTTCTCAGCCTGAGGTAAATCTAGGCTCTAAAACTAGTCATAAGATCTATTTACTCCAAGATTGTTATCAAATCTACTCAAATGGAGATGGAAAATAAAACATACAATTAAAAGAAAAGCATAGGAAACATGAAATTAAATGATTTATTGTTGGAATAGATAGTAAAAACGTAAAAACATAGTGAAGGTAAACGGACACAACAAAGAACAGTCAAAGTGTATCAGGCTTAAAGAGTATCAGATTGAAGACCAAATCAATTAAATCAGATAGCATGAAGATAAAAAATAGGGAAGACAGTTACAGAGCATGCAAATTCATGTCAAAGTGAAGACAGATGAAAAAACAGTAAACAGTAAAAGTGAAAATGGATGCAGTAAGGGTTAAACAAATATGAAAACACTTTGACCAGCAACAATGAAGTTTATCCAAATTAAAAGTGAAAAAAGTCAAAAGAAGTTTAAGGTTAAAAGATGAAATTAGAGCAAAAAATGGTACATTCTTCAGAAACTTCTTGTTTAAGTCATAGTTTTGCCGAAACTATTGTGGACAATCAACGAAGTATTTCAAGAAACTAGAGGAGGTTTTTGTTCCTAAAGGCCAATCTACAAAAACTATCTCACTTTTCTCATAGGTATTACCAAAATGGAGATAAGTGCATGTGTTCACAGCCTATTTTTTAGTTTGTGCAAAGTCTTGTTTTTGACATCTTTTTCAAAGAATATTGTGAACATATGGAGCTAAATTTTGGGAGACGGAGTCCGGTTTATCTCAATAACATACTTATCTACAATAATCGCTTTCACTTTTTACATATCTATCTCGGATTGAGATATACAAGTGTATCACTGGACCCTAAGTTTGCGAATTTTTGGGGCAGAATGCACAAAGTAAGGATGCAGTTAGTGATTGGGATACGTCATCATTAACTGAGAGTTGCTACCAAATTGAACTTTCTCTTCTTTGTCACCATAAATCCATATAAATAGTGCGAAATAGATTCATTGGTTTTGAATGTCCTTTATTTAAATTCTATTAATGTAAATAGTTGGAAATATTTGTGAAACTAATCTTGATATTTTTTCAAGATATTTCAGTTTACAATTAGTATAGATACTTCTTCATTTGAAGTATTTTGGGATGGATTCCACAACATTTCTATTGACATTTTCTTTTGGAATTGAAGTGCTATTATTCCAACATTTGTATGGCTTGCTAGATCAAGGAATAAAGCTAAGGTAGTTTATAGGATACTTGTGTCAAACAGAAATCGAATAAGTATTCTATATCTCTTGTTTATTATTGCTTTTCCTCTGTTTATTAATAATCATATGTGTTTTCATGAAATCTTAATGATAAATGAAATATTTATATCTCAAAATTTGCTTTACTACAATCTGTTTTAAAAGGTTTATCTTTCTAAATGTTTTCTTCTAGACTCTCATAGTTAGGGAATTCTTAAATGCTCCCTTACTTCGTAGTTTATCCTTTTCGCTGAATTGAACAAAGAATTCTTAATTGCCCTTTGTTGATATGCCTCTTTTGTTCCTTGTTTTCACCCTGGCTAAAGGATTCTTCATTGCCCTTTCTCCTTGGTTAAAACCATCTCATCCACCTGAACTTGACATTTTCCTTTTTGTTTTACTATCTTGCCATGTGAGTTTACCCTTTAGTAAGTGATCTGATCAAGTTAAGGAAGTATTCAATTGACTCCATAGCCCAATGGCTTGAAGGCCTTGCTCTACCCATCTATTCACAGAATTCCACCATCCAACCAAAAACCCCCTACAACCTTTCATAGCTAGCCTAATATCTCACGAAACAAAGCTAAATCATAGAAAGATAGCCCTTTGTGAGTACAGGTTGGCTAGATTATGTACTTAAAATATTGGTTTGGGGTTATCTTGAAGTGTCCCTTCTTTTGATCTTCTAAGGGAAAATCTGAGAGTTAACATTATGTAAATGGGTTTTTGGCCCTTTGGCCATGCGATGATGAGATTGCAATATTACAATGGATGACGGACCTGAAAGGGATTGTAGACCCGATTTCATAGATTTCAAAATCCAGGAATTCAGGATTTCTGTGTATTGAGGTTTTTAGACTTATCACCTAAGGGATAGTGATAAGCAATACTTAGATGGACCCGATAGGTTTATAGGGTCGATTCCATAATATTTGAAGTCCCAGCTAAAGGCCCACGATGTTTTTTACATGTGTTTCCTGTGTATTTCTGTTATTTGGCTGACACGGTTAGAGGAAGGCAAAACGACAGAGTTTTCCTGCTCGCCTGTTCTTTTACATTTGTAAATGGTTTCTTGTGAGGAAATAATCAGGTTCTTCAATTATGGAGTACTGTAACCAAGGCATGATAAGAACACAGAGAGAAAAAGTGTTGAAGGTAGTTGAAGGTTGTCAAGGGAGCTGGAGGACTGAAATGGGTCACTGGAAGGTTGGTCAAGAATCATTTGGAGGTCAAGTGAATTATAGAGTCCCATAGAGGCTGAGAGAGAACTCAGAAAAACCAGAGCTGAGAGCCAAGAACTAGATCCAGAGGTAGAGTTAGAGCTAGAGTGAGGGCCAGAGACACGAAACAAAGCCAAGAAACCAGAGATATTCAGAGCCAGGGATAAGATAGTGTTCTATTCCCATTGTGTTCAATGTAAACCAATGGAGTGGAGCATGGAGCTTCTGAAAGGACTTTGCTATAATCCCAGAGAGCCCAGCCGAGTTGACTAGAGCTGAAGAAGATGTACCTTAAGAGTTTTGGGTGAAATACACATTATATTGCTATTATGTGTGATTTCTTGTTGTTGCATTGTATTTGCCACTTTATTTGTTGTTATATGTTTTATATCAGTTCAAGCAAATAAACTTAAGGCACATAAATAGTTTAAAGACAAACACAAGCATACACCTATTTTCAAGCACATTATTAATTCCGCATTTGGTTAGTCATAATATCTTGGGAGTATTTATGCTTCTGAAGTGGGAGAACATTTTGTAAGATTAACAGGACGCCTTTAGTGCCCCATTTTCAAATCAGGTGGTATCAGAGCTTGAGATTGATTAACCCCAACATCAAAGAAGGTTATATCAGAATGCTTGATTGATAGAGCAAAGATTGCTTGTCTGAAAGGTGATTGGGCAGTCAAGGATTGATTATCTGATTGACTGTATGCTTGTTTGCAGATTGACTATTGTTTGAGTTTGTAGAGGTGAAGGGAAAGCTAATGATGACTCAGTCCAGGAAGGATAAGAAGGAAGAAGGGTTGAAGGCATTCTTCTATTCCAAAGGACCTCAAGGAAATCCTTGAAGCACAAGAGGTTTGTTGCAAAAGGTTGCTGAATAAACTCTTTATTAATCTTGTTTGAAGTTCTTTTGTTTATTGGCATATGACTACATCTACAAGTGAGTCCTCAAATTCCTCCTTCATCACAAGATTCTTTGATGAATACATGAAGCAAGACTTGTTCATCATGATGGATATGGTGAGAGAAATGTATGAGGATGGAAGGAAGAGTAGCATACTTAGAGAGCAATTGAATTTTGTGGAGGAAGAGAAGTAGTTGCTTTCTCACAAATTGCAGGAAATGGAGAGGCAACTTCATATTGAAAATATGAACCTGAAAATGATGCATGCGTTGGAGTCACATCTCTTTGTTGCCGAAGAAGCCTTGGTAAAGTATCAGCTTGAAGAAGAGGTAAACCATTCCACTTTGTCTTCAAATTCTTCTAAGAATGCTTATGTGGTTCTTTTGAAAATCATACTAGAGGCATAGGTTGCAAGCTCATGTCGTAGATGGGCTATGAGGGAAATGGCTTGGGTAAAGATGCACAAGGTATTGTTGAGCCAATAATGGGTGAGGAAAGGCCTAAGTATTTGGGTCTTGGCTATGAACAGTCCTATGGAGGAAGCTACAATGTTGTCATGAAGACCATTGAAACAGATCCAAGAAGGAGTTTCATTTCAAGTCTTCTATCCCAAGATTGTGAAGATTGTATTCTTGGGGAATAAAATGGTGTGAAGCATATCTTGTAGAAATAAGGTGTATATCAACATACACTTGAACCAGATAATTGTGGAAACTTTGACAACCTTGAAGAGATTAATGGTGTTCCAAAGGGAGCTACTTCTTCGTTCAGCTCACCTCCTCATGAAGGTAAAGCAGGTGGAAGAGAAAGGTATGAATCTGGTTCTAATCATATTCCATTTGATTATGTTCAGGATGGGAAATTTCCACATAAGCATGGTAAAATAATTACATGTTTCTTTTATGGTTTGGATAACCATAATGTTTCTATATGTTGGAAGAGAATGGTCACATATAGGAAACTTTTGAAGGAAAGGAAGCAAGAAGCCAAAGGTCCTTTGGACATGGAAAATCATGTTGTCAAGAGGATGCACATGTGTTGCACTTATTGCCATAACCAAGGGCATCTTGCTGAAACGTGTTGAACTTTGAATCTAGCAATGCTTCCGCAAAAGATGAAGAAAGTGGAAAGAGAAGATGGAAAAAATGGAAAGGAAGATTCCATGATTGATGCGTTTCAGGATGATTCACATGTTGATGTTGATGTGTAGACAAAGGTAGTATCTTTGAAAGGGATTTGTGAGAAATGGTTAGAGTTCTTATCCAATTAAGATTGCATGTCTATTGATGCATCTATTTGCATTTCTTTGTTAATGAGATGCAAGTTGCAGGATTTACCAAGAAGGTGAATGGAGAAGTTGAGTAGGAAACTCACTTTGTTGCTACAACATTATGTTCATTTTGGCTTTGAAAGTACAATGTGCCCAAGAAAAAGTAGAAGGATGAACTGCATGCATGAGAATGATATGCATGAACAAAGGGATGTTGATGATTGTCCTTATATCTGAACATGTATGTGTAATTAACTTGAAGGGTTGATTGCTTTGTTTCAAACATGAATGTAATGTTGACTTGGGAAAATTTAACTTGGTCTCCAAGGTGGAGATGATAATCAAGTGGTTCCTCTTTTGAAAAAGAGTCCTAAATGTCTTTTTCTATGTGCTTGACTTTAAGGATTCTTTGTTTTAAAGGCATGTTTTATGGGCTTTTTATCTAGTCCATCATTTTTATGCAGATGTAAGACATGGAGGTATTAACAAGATGTGAAAATATATTTCCTTTGTTGAAGTAGGAGTTTAGACCATCTAGTTGTTGTCTGTATTTCTGTTGTTGTTAGTAGTTGTTGTTGACAGCTTGTCAAACAAGCAAAAATTAAAATTTTGTGAAGCAAATATCACTTCACATTTGTTTGAGCCACCTTGGATGAATGATCAAGGAAGAAACGTTCAAGCTGCCTTCTATGACCATCTCAGCAGCAGTTTTGCATGAAGTCAAGGGGGAAAACACTTCTTCCCAAGAGGACTAGCACATCTAGGAAGGAGAGTGGTCAAAGGCTTTGGTTGAAAGGAAATATTCAAGGCAAGTGTATGGAGGCTAAAAGAAGATGGTGTTGTTACTCTCATATATTGGTCAGATCAGTATACGAGCCTTTTGGAGAACAAAAGTTCTTTTAGTGGGAAGGTGTGATCCAAAATGGATCTAAGATAGACTTCTAAGTCTAAAGTGTTCCTCACATAGAAAAATGAAAGTCCAAGGATGCTCTTGGAAATAGTCCCATTACATAGAACTTCTCGTTCTGAATCTACTGCAGCTTGAATGGGCTAAAATGGACTTTGGATGAAGACGTTATTGCAAAAAGAATTTTGCCTTTTCCCTTTGGAAAGGAGGAAAATTCTCATATATATGGGACTTAAGGGAAAATGTGCTTTTAAACATAAAAACCCTTAAAACCCATTACATTGCAATAAACAAAGGGAAAGAACTTAAATCAAGTGTGGAGGCCTTAGTTGGACCCAATGGATTTATAAATTAAATAGGCAAACCTTTTGAGTTCTAAAAGGAAGGGGCAGTAAGTGGTATCTCAAGTGGGCCTCGAGCAATAAGTGATATTGGAAGGGCTTCACATGATTCCATACAGTGACTGATGCATAGCATGATAGAGGAGAGAGGAAACTGCTTTTTCAGGTGGTTAATCCCAATGTAAGTTACGCACTCGAAATGGACTATTAGCCATTGGATTAGTGGTCGCAGATCAACGGTCAGGATTTGATCGATGGATCGACAATTTGCATGAGCAAAGGAAAGAACCCATAGGCTATTACCAATATGATATGCCAATTGCAATATAGCGACAAGGCTGATAGCGATTGGTGATATCGACGATTGGCAATTGGTGAACCCATGATACAAAGGGCCAATGCACTGCGATATGCCAATATGTGAGTTGCGATAAAGGGTTGACCCAATGGGAATTATAAGCCCGATTGCATAATATTTGAAATCCAAAAATTCGAATTTTCAATGTATTTCCTGTGTAAATCGGTTTTCCGCCATTTGGCCATGTGACGATGTGATTGTGATATTGCGATGGCTAGCGGACCCAAAAGGGATTATAGACCCAATTTCATAGATTTTTAAATCTGGGAATTCGAGATTTCTACGTATTCACATGTATTGAGGTTTTTAGACCTCCCACCTAAACGATAGCGATAAGAAATATTTGGACAGACCTAATAGGTTTATAGGGCCGATTCCATAATATTTGAAGTCCGAGATAAAGGCCCATGATGTGTTTTACGTGTGTTTCCTGTGTATTTCCGTTATTTGGCTAACACGACCAAATGAAGGCAAAATGACAGGGATTTCCTACTCGCCTGTTCTTTTCCATTTGTAAACGAATTCCTGTGAGGAAACAACCAGGTTATTTAATGATGGAGGACTATAACCGAGGAATGACAAAAACATAGACAGCACAAGTGCTAAAGACAGATGAGGGTTTCCAAGGGAGCTGGAGGAGTGAAAAAGGTGACGAGAAGGTTGCTAAAAAATTGCTTGGAGGTCAAGCGAATTACAGAGGCATGCGGAGGCTAGGGGAGAGCTTGGAGAAGCTAGAGCCGAGAGCCAAGAGGTAGAGCGAGAGCCAGAGCTAGATCAAGATCCAGAGCCATGAGCCAGAGCCAGAGCCAGAGCCAGCAAGCTGGAGACCTTCAGTTCTAGGGATAAGATGGTGTTTTAAGCCCATTGTGTTCAGTGTAAACCAGTGGAGTTAAGTGTGGAGCTTGTAAAAAAACTTTTCCATAATCCCAGAGAGCCTAGTCGAGTTGCCTAGAGCTCAAGGAGATGTAGCCCAAGAGTTTTGAGTGAACTCCACATTATATTGTTGTTATGTGTGATTGCTTGTTGCTGCATTGTATTTGCTGCTTTATTTTTTGTTATATTTTTTATACAAGTTCGTGCAAATAAACTTGAGGCACATAAACAGTGTAAAGGCAAACACAAGCATACACCTATTTTCAAGCACATTATTAATTCCAAATTTGGTTATCATAATATCTTGGGAGTATTGTAAGCTTGACAAAAAACCTTTAGTGCCCCATTTTTAGATCAATCTTTTTTCTTTTTGATACTGTTTGTAAGCTAAGATTAATACCATTTAGATCAAGAGGGGATGTTTTGAAGTGTTGTACGTCATCATTGTAAGTGGGTCAATCTACTTCATTCTGTGGGTTTGGAAATGGTGGTATAGGTAGTTGAGTGGGAGTGGATATTTGGGATGGATGTGGTTGGGATTATGGTTTTGGTTGAGGTGAACAGTAGGGATAACATGAATTTGGGTATGGAGGATATTGTGGATGGCTCCTATGTGTTCCTTGCTAACATTATTTTCAGAATTGGTTTTGGGGTTAAGATCGCCAAGATTGCCAAGGAAATGGTGCGTTCCAATTACTTTGAGATGGATGTGCATAAGCTTAAAATTGTGAATTAGGCTCTTTCATCATATCAAGTTGAATAAACTGCTATGGTCCTCTTGGAGCTACATAACATAGCTAGATTGGAATTGACTTTCTCCATTGTCCTCTCGGTAAACTTCCTTCATCCTTGGTAATAAAGGGAAATATATAACATCATGTGACACTGCATGGACAAAAAAAATATCAACATCCACTTTTTGCTCATTTTTTATTATTAACATTTATACTTGTTCACTTTGATTGCTAAGAATTTCTATTTTACATTTATCAATAAAATTTCTAAGTTTAGTGCGACTTACCGATCTTAATGTTGATTGAATTACTCTTGCACTTGCTCTTGATATGTGTTTGCATGTTTCAGAAATTTCTTCAATCAATAATTGGTATACATATCCTCTACTGATGAGATCAAGGATATCAATCCATTCATCCCTAGTTGTTCTAAGTAAGAGGGTTTTTACTGTGTCAGATCCCAAATGATATAATTTTCCCCTCTTAACATTATACATGAACCTCTCTATTAGATCCTCTCAAGGATATCATCTTCTTTTTGACTCATTATAAATATTTCTTCTTAGAATCTTGATCTTTATATTTTTCTGGAAATATATTTTGCATATCATTCCATCATCTTATCAAATTAGTCCTTAAACTCATGAACCATTTAAGAGCCTTATCCCTCAATGTTGCCGAAAACAATCTCAATTTTTGAGTGTTTAATAAGTAACCATAAGATCTATAAAAAAATTCAAATTCAAAGAGAAAGGTTTCCAGATCCTCTCACCTCATACCATGGAAGTTTGGAAGAAAACATGGAGGGATGTTCTTCATATGCACACTAATCTCAGTATCATGAATGCAAAATCCAATAGGATCTTCTTCATTGTCATCATGTCCATCTATCTATTCTATCTTATCTACCATCTCTTGTTCTTCTACCTGAAAATGTGTATGGTGGTATGGCTCTCATTACACAATGTGATCAAATGTGGGGGTTACTTGGTGTTCGATATTCTTTTTGTTTTTATGATTAAATGAAAACACTAATGAAATGCAACAATGAAATATGCCTACTGCAAATGTTTTTTGTTTTTTCAAAAGGTAAAAATAAACAAATCAACTAGGGAAAGAAAAAATGCATACTTTGAAACCTCCCTAAAAACGGCGCCAAAAAGTGATGAGCCTCGGTATTGCAACAAGAATGTTGTAACTCCAAGGGCTACCAAATTTAATTATGAACCCAAGGTTCGTACAAATGTAAGAGGTATTGGAACTATATGTGCAACATACAATGTGTTTTTTCTATGTTGTCATGATGTAATGGACTACATATAATGAAATACTCGAAATGGAAACCTTAATTTATTGCAAGAAAGAAAATACAAGGAAATAAACCTAATCTAATTGCATAAAATAAATATCAGGAACTAAATGCAATCCATTACATTTCAAAGGATTTAGATACATTAATAGAGTTCATTGGATGTGCCAATCAAGAAAATGATCATTGCATTATCCAATTCATAAATTTGTCCATTAACCGAAGTAGCTAAAATATTTTGCATGGATAAAGAGGCAAGTCCTAAGTGGTATTTAACCTTCCATAATATGTTATTTATAGCCTTGGTGTCTTGATTCAACCCTGAGTAAATCTAGGCAAGTATATACATGTTGGAAGGTTGTTACAGGGTTTCCTATAGTTTACTATAGGAAACACCAAATTTTCTATAGGGAGTTATAATTCATCGAATGACCAACGAAACCAAATAAAAATTGGATGGGAAATTTTTTTTATTGAATAGGATGTCTTAGCTATCCATTCAAAGTGGAATCACTAAAAAATACCTCTATTAACCCACGCTAAAAAATAGAAAAAAATTACTAGTCTAAAATCTTGAAATTCCATACTAGTGAGCTAGTAAATCTATCAAATGCCTAACCTAATGAAGCGAAAATTAAATTGGGTAGCTTCTGTTCTTGACTATAATGATTTTTTGATCTAATTCAAGTTGAATCAACACAATTGAAGCTCACTAGGATGCTCTAAAAAATAGCAGAAATTTAATGTTATTTGCCACAAGGGGCTTCCAGAAATCTAGATTTGGGAATAAGCAAGCTAATCCAAGTAGCTCAATGATTACTATGAACTCAAAAATCTATTTCAATGATGAAATGATGTTTTTTATTCTGCAAAATAACTTATTTCAACCATTTAACTTTGTCCTATGACAATAAATCATTAACACTAAATGTAGAAATAGAAAAAAACACAAGAATAAGAGATGCATGTGAATAAGAAGTGAAAAGAAGAAACATAATAGATACAAAAGGGATCTAAGGATTCTAAGATTGTTAAGCCCAAGAAAAATTAGAGTATTATGGAGGATACCAATATTTAGAAGCTTAACATGTCACCAATCTTCATTATTTCCATCAATATAATTACATCCATGTAGAAAATGAAAGTGGAGCTGCAAAAATACGAGTTCTCTTCACTTGAAGACTAATAAAAATCCACCAGTAGAGGAAAATTCGAGTTGGAACTTCTAAAAAATTATTATGAATCATTCCCCATGAAAGGAGGAATCTTTCCACACCAAAATCCCTTGATTAGTGGACCTGGTTCCCAATACTAGTAATTTGCATTAAATGACAGGGAACACATTCCTAAATTTTCTCAATTATTGGAGCTCCACAATGTGTTCCATATTTCCAAAATATCTTGTTGATTTATTATTTTATATCGATCCTCTTGTATTAGGGAGAAAGAACTTAGATTATCTTCTCCTCAAAATATCCATAATCTGCCCAATATTCTCATAATATTCCACAAAAATAAATAATATTCGATAGAAATATGAAATTATTGATAAGCCTTCCTACTGAACATATTGAATTTACAAATAAATTATCCAAGGAAAAAAAGAGTTTTAATGTCCTGAAGGATGCTCATATGGACCTTAATTTATGCATAATTCAGATGCCCATCATATGTCTCTAATCATGTTATTAACTGTAAATGAATGAAAAATGTATCTATGGAATAATAGATGAAATTACAACTAATATGTTGAGGCATCAATGTTTCTTATCGATTCTCAGATAATTATGAGACTGTTATGCTCAATTCTATTGTTAATACATGTAGCTTTCATGTTTTTGACATGTTTGACGAAATGCTTGTCATGGCTAGTATGATCCAGTCTAGCCCTTGTTGATGTTTTGCAAATGTGTATTTGTTCCGTTGTTAAATTTCACTTCCGAAGGTATATCGAATGTTGGGGAGTGACTCGAGCTGTAGGCCTAAAAAAGGGGCACAAATCCAGGAGTGGCAAGCACAACGCTAGGGGAAAAAGTCCCTAGAAGCTCCTTTTTCTTTACTGTTGGAGCTTTTGGAGCCTCACAGATGCACCACTGTCAATATCAAGGGAGCGTCTATGGGTTTGATTGAATAAAACTTTAGTTGGTCTAAGGGGTTGGTTACTTGAGTGGTTAGGATGGCTCCTCAAATTTCTATTATTGATGTGGAAGGCTTCTATGATGTGTTTCGCTAGTTCCACTTACTTAACTGACACATAGGAAGTCAAATCATATCATAGTAATTTCGTGTCATATGTTTACCCTGGTTGGTCAGTTACCTGGGTAGATGTGGGTGGACAATATTATGAAGTGGTATAAGAGTGGGTTACACTCTCTTTGTCTCACATATGAGACCACACATTGGTATCAGAGTAGGTTGCACTCTCTTTTTGTGTTATGAGATACCACAGAGTGGTATCAAAGCATGTTCCATTCTCTTTGGGTGGTGTCAGTCTTTCATTCTTTTTGGGTGACATCTGATTCCACAAAGTGGTATCAAAGCATGGTTCACCCCTTAGACTAGATGAGTGATGTGTTGTTCATGCATTCATATCGGTTGCATGTTCTCCTTATGCTTGTAGTCGACGTGATTGTTGCATTTGCATGGTGTGGATCATGGTTGTAGTGATGTCACCATGTGAAGGTTTATGGTGTTGTTGTGGGATGTGTCATCATGAGTGTATAGTTATATATGCACTTTTTATGCATGTCAGTGTCTATATGTTGTTATGCATGCATTTGCATGGTGAAGGTTGTTGTGCATAAGGTCATTGTACACAATTAGGTCATAATGATGATATTGGTATGTTATGATGATAATATTTTGGCTGAGATAGAGAAAGAGATGTAGATCAGTAAAGTGAAGTTGCAACAATGACCTTCATTGTAAGATAATATCATCATAGAAGTTTGTATGGTGGTCATGAAGGTATGTTGGTTAGTGTTTCTTATAATCATTAGGGTTATTGATATACTTGTGATTCTATTATTATTATGTTTACATGTATGATAAATGCTATTTGATTAGTGTAGCCATATGCACATGTGTCAGATAGTCATGAATGATAGTAACTTGTGGTTGTATGCATTGCTATTATTTTTTTATGATAGTTAACTTGATGATTATGTTATATGTTGTTGATGAGCATGTTGTATGTTAAATTGTTGTTATTATATGTTAGTTAATTATTAGGCTCATTGCATTAATATCTTGATGTTATATGTATCATGCTAAATTGGATTGGCTTTTACATATGTTTAGAGTTATGAGATTAGGGTATGAGTTTGACTGTGTCATCTATTTGATGTTTGAGTGTTTGATTATGTCATATATTTTATTTATTTAACATGGTATGTTTAAAAGTTGGTTGAATGTTTGATGAATTTCATAATATGACTATGTGTATGTACTATTTCTCAAAAGAATGATCTTGTTTTAAGATGGTTTTACTCACACATATTTGTTGAGATATCCAATTGTAAGTAGGAGACAGTTGTAACATGATGTCTAATGATTCTGAGGTGACTATGGATTATGACACGATTGTTAGCCTTGGTAAAGATTGATTTCAAATTAGTGGATATGTTTTCTTGATCTTTGGGACTTGTGGTTGACATGTGCGTTTAGTTACAAGGAAATGTGATTGGCACAACAATGTAAGATAATTGGTATATTGTATTTATTTATGTGCTAACATTTATGCATTATGGAAGTATGATACAGAGAATTGCATGGCAAAGAAATTTCCATGGAATATTGAGGAAGCACTAGGAACCCATGGGGATTGACTCATGGTGTCTAATAAGAGTCTTGTGCTTTCAGTACCTTGTCATTTTATTTCACTTCATTTGTAGTTTTGTTATTTCTAGTGCATGACCTTGCCACTTTGTTTATGGTATCAAATTGTTATTTGTATTCATGATTTCATTCTTGTTTGTTTCTTGTTCTTTCCTTTTATGTTTTGAGGGTCTTTGCATTTGGTTGGGAAAGAATAAAGTTAGTGGAGGTCAGGGAGAGCTAAATGAAATCCAACATGAAATGTAAGACTTAGATGAAGTAGGTGCATGTGTAAGGGAAGCTAAAGGTAAGAGTATGAAAATTAGATAAGTTGGTTTGGTCCATTAGTATAAATGGATGGGGGCAGGATAATCATGAGAAAGTTAATGGGAAAGGTAAAGCTAATGGATGTGAGCTAGTTGATTCCTTATCTATGTTGGGAATGATTGTTCTCAATGTTGTGCATGTTTTCCATGGATAAAGGGAGTTCTCTTAACCTTGACCTTATGATATTTGGTAATTATGTTGTCATCATGTTTATGCTGATGTTTATATATATGCATGTATATATGTATGTATGTATGTCATTGTTTGACAGGATCGTGATTGTTTTATGTTGATGTTTATATGTATGTATGCATATTGTTGTCTAATAGGGTCATCAGGAATCGTTCTTATGGAGGAAATATTTCTTATGCAGGTGAATGTAATGAAGAGATTCCTAGTTCGTCCGGAATCAAGTGGGAAGAGCATCATGATAGATATTTTAGGTTAGTATCATGTGGATACAAATTGATATTATGTGATTATACTATGTCTATGTTTCTGTTATATACAGGGTAATGTTGATAGGTACATTCATGGAATGAAAACAACATGATATTCAGCATGCTAGGATAAGCATCAATGGTAGAGGTACACTGTAAGAAAGGTTGCTTGGTAGAGGCAGTGTGGTCTTGGATGTGCAGTGCTATTGTTGTGTATATGTTGTGCAAATTTTATGTTCAGTGATTGGGTTAGAAAATTATATGTTACACAACAATGGAACACATAAAATATTACAGAAACACAAACAAAAAAAATGTATAAAATAAGATAGACACAGATATATGTGGTTCACCCAATCTGGGCTATGTTGATGGAGAAGCAACCAGTCCTTCCTTTTATATTATCTAGGAAAATGAAGAGATACAACATACAACAAATCCATTGTAATTTCCTCTTCACTCTCACATAATCTCCTCTCTCTTTCTCGCTCAGAATACACATATACACAACCACAATACAATTCCCTAATATATAGCCAAGGGTTGCCTTTCTAAAGAAAAAACACTAAACTAAACATAACTTCTACCATCATATCATCTGCCTGTTGAACAACCCAAATTGAATACAAAATTATAATATTTTACAAGGCAATTTTACATCTATTTTTAGCTTCGGGGGCGCTTCCCCTGAACCCCCACCAAGGGGAAGCTCATAAAATCATGTCAAACCCCTCTAGACCCACTTGAAAGAAATTAAATAGGAAGAGTTACCACTCATTACGAACTGGGGTCCAATACAAATATACCTATGAATAAAGAAGATAATCAGGCTCCATACCCAAGAGATTGTACCTATGGTGTTTTGCGCATATTGCATATGCAGTGCTGGGTATAAATGGTGCTATGTACATGTTGGATATGCAGCATTGTGTGCATATTGTACTGTGTGCATGATGGATATGTTGCGCTGTGTGCATATGGTGTTGTGCACATGTTGGATAAGTAGTGTTGTGTACATATGATGCTATGTACATATATCTAGTGCTTTGTACATATGGTGTTGTGTGCATGTTATGTAAGTGGTACTATGTACATATGGTGTTGTGTGCATGATTGTACATGTGGTTTTGTGTGCATGTATTTTTGTGTAGATGTTTTACATGTGGCGTTGTGTGCAGGGGGTGTTGTGTACATGCTGTGCATGTGAGGCTATGTTCATGTGGTGTTGTGTAGATGTCGTACATGTGGTACTATATACATGTGGTATTGTGTACATGTTGTACAGGTGGTGTAGTGTGTTACCCATAATTTTGTGGATGATATCCCTAGGATAATTTTTTTCCCCAATATGCTCCTCAATCGGGAGCCAACATCCCCTTATAGCCACCAACTAGCTTGTCATGCCATTTCTCCACCACCTAAGCTAGCCATGTGGTACCCAACCCATCTACCATGATCGTATGTTGAAGGTGGCCCTCCTGAACCTAAAGGTATGCCTTGTCATTTAGCAATTGAGTACTGTAGTTTGTTTATAATGGACACTTCAGGGATGGATTAATGGGGGGATATGACATAAAGAGTGTGTTAGACTTGTTCTCTTGTCCCCTAGACCTCTTTTGGATGTAACATTGAACCTTAGTCCCGTGAGAGCTCTTTTACTGACCCTTGGGATTTAGGGATGGTACTACATGGAAAATCCTAATTTTGGTTGCGTGGTCCCACTCCCTCATAAATATATAATACTTCCCTTCCACTCATTATAACCCCATTCATCATTTCTCCCACTTGGATCCATATTCATGCACTAGGTCCACATAGGGATAGCCTTCCCATTCCCTTGTCCACACCTTGGGTCAGGCTTGGAATGATGTCCTGGAGGTTGATGCAGATGAAAAGAAAGTAAAAGCATAATTCGCCACATTCAACATGACAATGTACAACAAAATGCAAAAGTTGACTAGGAAAAACACATTTAGCATGTGGGAAAATGTCAATACATGAGATCTGACTGATCATCATGGCCATCACCCTAGTTCCTACAAGTTATATGAGCCCCCTTTATCATATAGGAACCCATGATTGCCGAAAACCCTCATCGGAAATGAACCACCCTACCTTAAAAGGGGGTATCCACTTCTATATCTCACACATCATGCTCTTACCCTTGAGCCTTGAGAAATCAATTAAATATGAACCATAAAAGGAAAAAGGAATATAAAGAAGGGTTGAAAAATCAAGTTCATGGCACCTGATGTACCACGATTTCTCCCACCTATACACTATATTCCCAAGTGTGGGCTTCCCTCTTACTAGCTACCCTTGTACCCCAACATGTGGCTTGGGGCTTCCCCTACTCATTCCCTAATCCATTCATCTCTTTATCACATGCCACCACCTTTTAAAGCATATAAATTGGACATATTATCTCCTTTAGAAGTAGAAACAACCTAATGGGATACTTGGTTAACCCTATTTAGAGTTTGGGGAAATTAGCACATGCCAAAGCCCATTATGGAAGGGCATGTTGTTATGAATTCCCCACTTGTGTCCATGGTTTGTAACCTCTTTTACTCGATTTCGTTGATGACTTGTTGTAGTGGAAGGCTAGGGGATGCATTGTATCTTATGATGATTGCATATGGTCTCCATCTTGGGTTTACTCTCCCTATACAAGGTCCTAACTCTCCAGAGGGGTACATTATCACATTTAGGGTGTGCGTTGAGAACCATGGGCCTCCCCAATACTATACAACACTCCGTGGATCCCCATAGATACTCAGAGGTTGCTCAATATTCACCAATTGGATGAGCAAGATGCACTTGGTTCACTTATCACCATCCAACACCACAGATGTACCATGAACTGGGAAAATGATCTAGGACTTGTACGATGATTTGGCATCACTTAAATCATCATACGATCCCTTATGAATGTTCTATATGCATCTTTGACTTAGTTGGAGACCCATGAGGTCACTTGTGTGTCATCACAGCCATTTGGAGCACCACATGATTATTATGTGCAGAACAAGGGCCCAACCCCCTGTCCATTACTTTGGGAAGTCTAACTTATCATTTTTTCACTGATGAAATTCATCAAGGCCATTGGATAGCCCAAAAGCATGCATTATTGATTATTTAACCTCTTGAGAGGCTTATTACTTTAATTGTGAGCTAGTTTTATGGGCTTGTCACGAATAGATAGTCATTTGCACATTATTTTAATTGATGGGTTAATGTAGCCTCATATAGGTAATTTGAACTCCTAATGAGTGTATGAATAGGAGAAACATGAATTCATTTATAATCATCACTTCAATTGGATCATTCTCTTTGTCTAGAATTTCACATTTCTGTCTTGGAGGATAAATTGAGGCATGGATGAATTTTGATGTTTGGATTGGATTTTCTTATATTGGAAAATCTATTGATGGTTGGATATATTCCCTTACATGTATGTGTTGTATTGATGTTATTTTCTTTTACTTTGTGAAATGATTTGATCATGATATTTTTGCTATTTTATGGTTAATTGTTGCATGCATTTACTACTTCATTGTCAAATTATGTTTCTATATAGAATATCTCTATGTATGGGCCATGTTTGTTGAACACAGTTTCCTAGATATCGAAGTTATCTTGATAAGACATCTTCATTTGCAAGCGTAGTATAAACACTTTAAGGTCACTTTCCTTTTCTAGGTCTATCCATGTTGGGCCACCTAGGGCATCACTTTACTGACAAAGTAGCAATAGGAAAATTTCAATCTCCTAGCCTCTATTGCATTTGTGTGTCCTCAAGGTCACCTTCAAATTTGAAGGAATTCTAATGGTGGGAGTGTGAGATATCCCAAGCCCTAGCTCCGAGATCAAACTTTGCCCTAGTGTTCACTAGGTTAGTACCTTATAGGATCAATTTGACACCTCTAAGTGAAAAATATTGTTTTGACCCTTTTCCATTCCCTGTCTGCAATAATATCATCATTGGTTTTAAAAATCCCCCCCCTTAACCTAGGTCGGGTCCACTTGGTCCTGTGTGGTTCGATATCTTTGAAAATTCAATTCTTCAAGAACCATTCAGGAAGTCATGTTCAATAAGGATTCCAGGATTGGGAAACTCCTTTACAAGCCATATTCCTTTAACCTAACCCTGAAATCCTCGCCTCCTTATCCCAGAAATATTTCTACATTTGTTAAAGAGAAAGTAAGCTCCATCCTTAACCTCCTTTTAGGAAAAGGATCACTAAGGTCACTTCACATCTCTTTGTTGATTCATCCTTCATAAGTGACTTTCTATATACTATTTCTCCTCTTATCGCTGAACTTCTATAAAGAGTATGGAGTCTTAGATGAGGTGACAGTGGGATAAGCCTCCATTGTTACCCTTAACCTAGTAGTAGCCCTTCAATTCTCCTCTTTTAGGACCCCACCTAGTTTGGGTGGTAACACAATGTACATATGGTGTTGTATATGCATTATGTACGTGGTTCCATGTGAATGTGATGTTGTGCACATGTTGTATGAGTGGTGTTGTGTACAGGTGGTACTGTGTACATGTCATATATATGGTACTCGTGTACATGTGGTATTGTGCAGATGTTGTACATGTTGGGTTGCGGGCATACGATGCTATATATGTGCATTGTCTAGTCATGGTATCATGACATATGTATTCATTGTGTTGTACTTTGTGTATGTATTTTGTTTTGTTTTACATTGGGTGTAGGTATATGTATTGTGTTGCAGTTTACACCAGACATAAGAGTATGTGTGGTGTTGTGTTCTACAGTTAGTGTAGGTGTATGTCAGGTACGACATGTCTAGGTGCATGCATTTCATGGTGATGTATGTCGTCTATGGTTGTATGCATGTGATGCACACTATGTGTATGTGCACATGGTTGACGAGAAGTCACTGGGTTTTTATCAGGTGTGGAGATAGGTCTGGTGTGCGTGCAAAATAAGGACAAAGGTAGAAGCTAAGGATTGGTTAAGGGATAAGTATCAATATTTTATTTCAGTTTTATTATGTATGTGATTTATGATTATGGTCTATCATGACTACATGTCATATATTATTTTTGTTTATGATGATTGCATGTGATTCATGATTTTGATCTATGATGCTGTGTTTCGAGTTAAGTAGATGTGATATGTTTATACATAATGATTTGAAAAGATGCTAGTTTGATTGGTTGTGACAAGAAGTAAATAGGATTGCAAGTGTAGCTTATTGAGGAGCTACCAATGAGGTATGATGTGAATTTATTTCAATTTATTTTAAATCTAACAGAAGTTATGTGTTTGGTAGAAGAAGCACAAAAATTCCCAATTGGGTGGTTGAAACTGACTGCAAGGATTAATAGCAACAATGAAAGGAATTGGACCATTTAGCATTATGCTGGTAAAGCATTCAGGAGTAAGGCCATTATGGGACACTAGTGTTAGGTTCCTATACCAATAGGAATCATAATTTTTGAATGACTGAGATTAAACATGTAATATGTACATACCTTTGCTTTTTGCAAATGTTTAAATCCATATTCAAAAAATTAAAAAATGTGGAGAGGGTATGTCGTAAAAGAAAAATCAAAGGACAAAAAGAATAAAAAGGTCAAAAAAGATGAAAAATATGAACCCCAAGAAAAGAAAACACCATGAAATTGTGCTAGTCAAATTGCCACTACTATTTACTTTTTATACAAAATAAATGATTCTATGCAGTTTGTAATCTATGCCACAATCCATGATAGTCAAAATGTTTAAACTTGGCTATTTCATGTTTTCAATTTCATGTTGATAAATAGAGAATAATATCTAACAAAATAGTGTAATCTTAGCACATAAGTAGATAGGTAGAGTAAATAAAAGAAACTCAACTGTGTAAATTGAGCCTTTGGATGTAATAAGGTTAGATTTAGTTAGATTAGCATTGTAAAGAAAAGAAAAATGTTTATAAGGATTTTCTAGCTTAAATGCGCTCTAATAAAGAGAATTCAAAATGGTAGGATGAGTAGATGGGTAAGTAGAAGAAAGGTTACAGAATTGTGATGATTGTTAGAAAAAATCATATTGATCACCCTCATCATGAAAGTTCTAAGTATGAATGAGAAATTGGACTGGCATAAAGTTCACAAAGTTAAATTAATTAATTTCCCCTCACTCATTTCACGCTTTACTCAACTAATTTCCCATAATAAGTTTGAAGTACCCAAAATCTTAAAGTCAAAGGGGCTCAGAGCATTTCCTTGACTTATAGAGGGACCAGACCCTTGGCCCAATGACTTATAGATATTAAGTACTAAAATCCCCTCATAATCATTTACCCCCCTTCAGTTCATTCATTTTCCCTAAGAAATCCCTTTTCCTAAGGTTAAAACTCTATTTTTCCTAAGGAAAAGAAATCACCCCCATGAATACCCCTTTTTATGAAAAACCCACAAAAATACGCTTAGCCTAAGTTATAATGTTTCTATGTAAAAAGAAAATGAATTACAAAATCACATTATGCTTAGCGCAATCCATTTTCCACCTTTTTCATATTAACTTATGATTTTATTTATATTTACTAATTCCCAAAAAAAACCCCTTTTCCTGTATATTTTAATAAATCCCTTTAAATATTAATATCCCTACCCCAAAGTTTGAAAAATAAACTTTACTTTATCCAACCAGAGCTAATTGACATAATTAATCAATCTACGATTAATTAAAGTCAAACCATCCACACATCATATCCCACCCGGTACCTTAATCCCTGCCTTAACCCCTCATTAAGCCAAAACCGCGACATTTAAAATGACTGTTGTGCCATCCATTACCTTCCTGGCAACTCCCACGCTCAACCACCACACTATCTCCTCCCTCCCCATATGATGGCCCATGTTGATTTCGGAAGGGCCTAAAATCCGAACGATACCCACCCGAAATGGGTTGTTTTTTGCCGGGTCCCCGAGGTGATGTGGCACTTGATGAGTGGAATCAGGTGGCCTCCTCCCAATGCCGCCAAGCACCCAAAAGCTATGCGAAGTAAACCACTTACCGCTAGCCCACTACAGACCAAAGTTGTCATTGTTCACTCCACTATGTGACAAATGCTCATTGTACACCTGTGCCCACCAAATTAACTTTTTGTGCATAAATAAAAAAAAGCCCCAACTTACTGTTTTTATCATTTTTTATAAATGTAATCTTCCATGCATGCACCTATGAACGTTAAAGCCATTAACCTATGTACAATTGTATTATAAATATGCCAAAAGCTCCCATATTTCCTTCCAACCTAATTGAAGCCTTTTCAACCATTCATAATTGCCAGTTACGTGGTTCATATGCAGTTTACTCCAAATTCTAGGTATTCAAGCTGTTGAAAACCCTGTAAATTTCTGAACCAGCCTCTAAGTTTTCTTAATTGAAATTAAAGGGAACTTTAGTAACATAAAACCCACCTGCAATTGAACCTCCATTACCTCAAAGACTGAAAATTTACCTTCCACATTCTTAAATCCACAAGAACTAAGAATGGTTGCCCCAATTGCCATGAATATTAGACCAATTACCACTCCTCACCTGGACCTGGACTACCTTCCCCTTACTGATAAATACTTCCCAGTCAAGGAAACCTCTGTCCATGAATCCCCACTCAAATTATATTGTCAATACAAAGACCAATACCTCAACCATGTTGACAAAATAGGTCTTTGGGAATCTAATTTGGCTAAGTATCAATTCCCTGAGGTACACAACTTTCCAAAAATTGTCCATTATTGTCATGCTAACTACATTCCTAGTCAAAGATAAGTGATCTCCCCTAACAAAACTATACTTTTCACCATCACTACCTAATCAATCAATGAAATGCTGCAATTGCAACCAGGGCAAAACTTGACCCCTATTTCAATTGGAGACCTACTAGACAAATTCCCCTAGCTAACCACTGTAAATCTTTTTGAAATGTTCCAAACTTTTATTGTGGAAGAAAAAGATATCCCAAAAGATCCCCCCCATATATAAATACCATACTTTCTCAGTTTGGCCAAGACATTATATCAATGATATCTACTATCTTAGGCTATAGTACCAGTGAATACATAGATGAAATCACCGTCGCCTTCATGTCCATTTTTACTCAAGGACAGACCCTTATGGTCATCTATGATTATGCCAAGTACATAGTTGATAGGATGCATGACCAATTTCTTATAATGAGTAATGAAAGTGCATTCAAGTATTCTTCAGTTTTGTACTATCTTTTTCTGTATTACCACGTTGACAAGTGCCCCTTCATTCTCCAAAATCTTGATACCAAAGGTCATCCTATGTCAATGATTTTTAAGTATGACTCATCATATGCATACACAGACTTCATTGATCCTTTTGTATATCCTGTAGTCCCCATGCTGCTAGGAATTCCTCGTCCAAGAACCAGTTAAGGTATGAGGAGGATCCTATAGCTTTCAAAACAACACAAAGTGGGAGATTGGTACTTGTACCAAAATCACACTAAAAGTAGGATCTATAGCTATGAACAGACCCTATATAAATTGCCCAGATACCTCCCAATGAGGTCATTTTATTTGGAGTACTATAGACAGATAATCAACTCAGATGAGGTGAATTTTGTTAAAGCCAAAAATAAGGCCCATCTCAAAATCAAAGATCAACTAGGCCTCTTTGTGTATAGTAGCCAAAAAGTTGGAAACGAAGCAGAGAGAATCCTTCAGAGACTTAACCTAAAATAGAGCTTCATGTGGAGATATGATCCCCTAGACTTCATCTGCAACAAAAGACAGAGAAACAAGATGGCTCCCTATATTCGCCATCGAATCCCTGAGATAGAGAAATATTTAAACTAATCGGAATGGGTGGAGAATACTTTAGTGGACAAGGATAGCACTGAAGTTGTTGTTGAAAATGCTCTAAATGATATAGACAAAATGCTTGATGAAGGTTCTTTCCTGCAAGTTCTAGGAGAATTTCAAGTCCAAGGAGAATCACAGGCACAAGGAGAATTGCAGGCACAAAGTGAATCTCATATAGAAGAAGAATCCCAGGTGCAAGAAGAATTAGAACAAATAGGCCTATCACATGAATTAAATAATAAAAGTATACTGCATCCCATTATGAGTACTCCCCCTAACTTGCAAACTCCTCTAAAGGAGGAGAAAAGCCTCAAAATAAATAGGGAAGAGACCACTACTTCTGAAAAAAGAAACCGCACAGACATATGCAGAGACTAGCCTTGTCAAAAGGAAAAGATTAAATCCTATCTCTGAATAGGAATTCACAGAAGAAACAGTTGGGGCCACTAGCACAGAAAGAGAAAAAAGTAGGCCTACCACTCCCTCTGGGGGCACACTAGAACCTTCCACATAAAATACTCAGATGTTGGAAATGCGACAGAGTGTTGAAGTGTCTTCATTTAGGATGCTAGTTGACAAGGACCGAGACATCAGAGAAGGGTAAAAGGATATAAAGACCAACAATGAGAGGCTAAAAGCCAAAACCTATGCATAATAATTAAAGATGGCACCTACAAATCAAACAAGGCTTATGTTAGCCTATGATGTGAAAGAAGGTAAAATGCACATGACATTTTTGAAACCTACCACTTAACAACCAAGAAGAACAACAGACTTCAAAGATATAGATTTCGAGGTACTTGCAAAGGACATACATCCTATTGACTAGATTGAGTTGCACAAGTAGACAGGGGAGATGCTTTAGTCCACCTTGACAAGGAAAGCCATCGCATCTCACCAATTTCAAAATTCCCTAAATAACATATCAGCTCAATTCCAAATGGAGAAGGCCTTTTCACAGGAAAAAGACACCAAAATCATGTCCTTAGAGGACTTAATCATTGAGGAGGGACACAGTCCCAAAGATGTAAAGGCCACCAAAACACTGATAAAGAAAAGGAGTGATGACATGATTCCACCATTACATAATCCACAAACAGCAGAAGTCCTAGAGACCCAAAAAGGACAAGAAGAGCTTATGGACTTGGTCCTAAAGCTAAATGACTAGTTGAAAGAAACATAGAAGGAGTGAGACATATTGATTCAGTCCAAACAAAGTGGCTTGGCCACCACTTCTAGGACTTCCATTCCTACTAGTTCTACTCGAGTTCCTTCAACATTGGCAACAACATTGGCACCAACAGCTCCACCTACCACAGTACTGCCAGTCACAACTAAGTCTACAACAACAGGTACTTCTACAGAGAAAACAAAAGAGTTGGTAAAAGCCATGGAGGAAATGCCCATCTAGGCAACGGAGCTTAAAAGTCTTAAGGAGAAAGTGGAAAGCTTAGAAATTGACTGTAAGCTTGGCCAAATAGAGTAAAGAGAAGAAACACAGAAATCCATAAGAATGGGTGAAAAGATCAAGGTGCTAGAAAAATATTTAACTCTGCAAAAGCCACTATGACAGACCAAGGATATGCTATGGGCCAATATCGTTGACTCTGCCAAGGATATTTGGCCATTAATTCAAGTAATATTTGAGCAAATTGAATTGGTAAAAGTGGCCATTAAAGCAATTCAAAAGGTAAAGGAAGACTTAGGAGACTATCCTGAGGATGCTAATCGACTCATCCACTTCTTGAATAGAAAGAAAATACATGATTTTATTGAGTTTGGATTAGAGGATAGAACCAGAGCCATCATAGAAGTCAAAAAGGTTCTTTCCAAAAGAAACCTTCTGGTTAACCTAGAAGAAAAATTCTAGAACATGCAGGTGGTCATTAAGAGATTCATGGCCAAGTTTCAAATTTTGAGGGATAAAGGCTTTCCCAGTCCTATGGTCATCCATGATAAACTAATGACCCAATTGGATTACGTTGACATATTAAGGAAGTTGGCCAAGGAATAGGCAAGAACTTCAGGCATCAAAGGCTTGCCAACAGGGAAAGTATTGTATGATGCTTTAGAGAATCTGTTTTTCCTAGAGCAATAGGTGAAACATTTGTTTGTCACCAAGCCTAATTTTGGAAAATACATAGAGGCAGACGATATCTATAGAAGAATGATCAAAGTAAAGTTACCTGAGCATGAATGGTGGGAAAAAATGACAGATTTACTAGAAGTTACCACAATCAATATGAATGGAATCCAGATGAAATAGGTGAATAGGGTCAAAGACTAGCATGTTAAAGAGTATCAATGAACGATTAAAGACAAAGATGATTCCAGCATACAAATATCAGCCAGCTTAAAAGGGCTCAGATTTAACTGCAATAGCTAGCACTACTAGAATAAGAGGGATAGCATGATGCAATTTTCCATCTGTCTTGATCTTCATGCTTGAAGATATTTTTAGTTCCTTAATTAAATCTCAAACTGTTATGAGATATTTTGTAATATTTTTGTATAAATACTTCCCATTTAGAAGTATCTAAGGTGGATTCAAAGACATTTCTGTAGACTTTTATCTAAAATCAAAGTGTTATTGTATCGAAACTGGATTGGCTTGTTGGATCATGCAATAAATCTCGGATATTTTTCAGTATTCTTGTGTAAAGCAAAAATCAAATAATTATTCTCTCATTTGTATTATTTCTTCTCCTTATGTTTCTTAATAATCGTATGTGCTTCTATGAAATCTGAATGGTAATCTAGGAATGATATTTCAGAACTTGCTTTAGTGCACTCTGCCTTAACTGCTTACATTCTTAATGTTTTCTACTAAACTATCTTAGTTAGGGAATTATTAAATGCTTGCTTACTTCCGTAGTTTCTCCCTTGGTCTATAGCAAAGGATTCTTAATTGCCCTTTGTTCATGATCACCTATTTTCTATCATTTTGATCCTAGTTTAAGGATTCTTCATTGCCCTTTCACCCTAGTTAGAACCATCCCATCCATAAAACCTGAAGATTTTCCTTTTGCTTTGCTAGCCTACACTATGAACATTCTCTTTAGTGATATAGTCCAGTTAAGCTATCCTTTGATTGACTCCATAGCCCAATGGCTTGAAGACCTAGCTCTATCCATCTGTTCCAAGAATTCCACCACCCAACTTTCAATCAAAATCAAAATCATCATGAACACTAAGAACTAGCCTAAAATATAATAGAAACAAAGTAAAATTATAAAGAGAGAGCCTTCTCTAGACGTATATTGGCTAGAACCTAAGTCTAAAATATTTAGTTTGTGGTTATCTCGAATTATTCCTTCTTTTGATAACTTCTAGGGAAAAATTCCGAGTGATAACATAGTGGCAACCATACTGGGGAATCAAATCCTTAGTCTTAATAATCCTTAAACAAATTTCAAATGTTTATTTCAAGCCTCTTGAAGGGTTTATTAGAAGTTATTTATAAAAATTTCATAAAAATAAAGTAATTATAAAAACTCAAAATTATGGCTTCAAGAAGAACTCACTATACTAGGGCCAATCCAAATCCGAACCCTCCCCCAGTAGTGGATAATACTAATCTGATTTTGAGAAGATCCAAAAGACAAGAAAGTTTAGTCAGTCCAACACTTTTAATTAAAGCAGATGCATGTCGTGATGAGTGGTTGTTTTTAGAAGACCTTCCCTTTGATGAGTCATTTGACCTTTCCCTATTTAGAACCAGGTCTAAAATCACTTGATGACATAGTTCTATATCCAGTGTTTATTGCAGAAATTGAAGTCCAAAAGGAAAATATGTCAATGATCAGTATATTCTAAATTCCCCTCAGTCATCCCTTACTACTGTTAATATCCCTCAGCTCTCTGAAACAATTTCAACTCCATTTAGTTCACCATTATTCCCTTCCACCTGTGAAGTTCATTCCTCACCTCAATTTATACCTTGACTTCCCCACCAACCTACCATTACACATCAGTCACCCATTACTCCCAATTCCCCATCACCCATTGTATCATCTCCTAGTACCCAAACCCCACCTCTTAGTCCTGCCCAACTTAGAGCCATGGAAAATAGATATGCTCCTCTTATGTTGCCTATTCCAAGAGCTACCATGCCATAATATTACTAGAACAAAATTATCCAATTCAATGGCATAGGAAATTACACAGCAGAACAACATATAAAGAAAATGATAGATTTCTTTGAATTACATGAAATTGATATTGGAGATGTCTAAATGAGAATTTTTTCTTAGACTCTACTTGGTGATATAAGAACATGGTTTATATATTTGCCTACTAATAGCATAGACACTTTAGAAGTATTTTATTAGCAATTTTTAAATAGATGGGAAAAGTAAAATAACCCTCTGCAAATCCTTTCAGAATATGAAAACACCCAGAGAGGACCAAATGAAACAGCCCAGGATTACTGTACTAGACTCAACAATATATATAATGCAATACCAGTCAATCTCAGACCCCCACTCAGCTTAGCTCTGATAAAATTTCCAGATGGGTTTGATACTGATATGGCCTTCCAACTTAGAGAGATATTTCCTCCAAATTTAGAAGACATGTAGAGTGTAGCAGTTAGTGTAGAAGCTAATTTTCTAGCAAAAAGAGCTAGGGTTAGGAATGAAAGTAGAGGACCCTTTAAAGAAGAACTGTCAACCTCTGACCTTAAAATAGATTCCCTAGCCAAAGGAATGGAAAAATTGACAGATAGGATAGAGTATATTGAAAGGAAGCCTCACTGGGATAATCAATAGACACCACCAGTGAGAAATCCAAACATTAGAAAGAATCAAAATCAAAATACTAGAAAAAATGGACCTCATCAGAATATTATGCCTCCTTTTTAAGAAAACTATGTTGAAACTTCCCATTCAGAATACCCTGAACAAGACACACAAATTAACTTAATGGGATTAGATGATGACGAAATTGTCTTTTTGACTCGAGACGATCAAGAACGACACATGCTTTAGCAATTGTAAACCCAATTCGGAGAATCACTCGATTATAAGCAAGGGTATGATTCTGCTATCTTCGAAGTGCACAAACATTACAACTTGAGGAGTAAAAGGAACACTGACACTCCTGACGAAAACAAGAAAGCAGTACCAAATCAACCTAAGAAAATAAAAACAGTTCTAGTTACTAAAACTATCCAAATCCTCTCTAGACCAAATCAGAACCCTTTTGGTCCCACAATTGTAGATGTAACCAATGACCAACCCCCTCATGATCAACCATCCACTTCAATCCACTCCAAGGAGACAGTGGAGAAATCTCCAAACATAACATTAAAAAGTCCACAGAAAAAGACTTTGAATGTAGAAAAGGAATTTCAATCTACTCCAAATCCTCCCATGAAAATTTCAAATCCTCAAACAAAGAGAACCCCTTTGCCTTTCAATTTGGGAGCATAGGTGGCTAAACTAAAAATTTTAGTCCCCTTAACAGAGTTGATTAAAAATGAAACATACAAGTCTCAAATAAGCAAATCCTTAAACTTCGTTGAGAATGAAGACATTGTTAACTTGTTTGATGATTAACCAGAGCTTATATTTGATCCTAATGTTAATGGAAACCATTAGAAGGAGGGATACCACCCTTTTCTATTAGGCTTAACATTCATGATAAGGTCTTACAGAATGCAATGTTAGGTTCTGGGGTTTCACACAATTTAATGCCTAAATCTGTTATGGAAAAATTGAACTTAGACATCACTAGGCCTTACAAGGACTTGTTTACATTTCATTCAAGTAAAGTACCTAGGGTGAATTAAAGACCTGTGTGTTTCCTTAGAACAATAACCTACTAAGACAATTATCATGGACATAGTTGTTGCTGATATACCATGTATGTATGGCATGCTATTGTCTAGATCATGGGGGGGCTAAAATCCAAGTATCTTTGCAACTTGACATGTAATATGCCACATTTTTGGTCTTTGGACATCCTTAAAAAATGTACAGAGAGACCCTACTGAAATATGTAGTGAATAGCCAGACTAGGCCTCAAAACATTCCTATCTATTCCATGCATTCTGACATTGATTCCTTTATTTTGTATAATGCTGAAGAAACACAAGAAGCTGCTTAAAACAAGATTATTTGAAAACCAAAAGAAGTTGTAGTTACAGTTCAAAATGGAATTGTCCAAACTTAAGAGATTTCAGATAAAAAAGATGATCAAGATACCTTAATCAATGAAAATATTGTCCCCTCAGACAGTAATAATTATGAACATGAAATATTATGGCATCTTGAATTTGATGTATCAATGAACAATTTAGGAACATGAGTAGGAGTGTGGCTTTACAGTTTAGAGAATGATTATTCAGAGGGCCATGCTTACAGACTAAATTTCAAATGCACCAACAACATGGCTGAGAATGAAGCACTTGTTTTAGGTCTCAAATTGGTTAAAAGGTTAAGAGCTATAAGAGTTTCTATTATGGTAGATTCTAATTTGGTTATAAAACAAATTAATGATGTATATATGACCAAAGACCCTAGATTATGGTTTTATAGAGGAATAGTTGTAGAAATATTGAACACTTTACTAGAAACTAAGCTTGCAGTCATCCTAAGGAAACATAATATGCAGGCTCATAGTTTAGCAATGTTTGCCAGCACTTGTAAGTTACCATTTCAAACTAACCATCAGTAAATTGCTGAGGTTAGGCATAGACCTACCATTCCGAATAACTTGAAAAACTGGCAATTATTTGCTAATGGCCAACAAATGAACAATATTTTAACTTTAGAGGAAGAATTTGCAAATAGAAATACATATATTGACATAACATTAGATCCATGTTTTATAGAGAAAATAGAAATTATCAAATTAGAATATGAAGAGATAAATAGATTCCATCCCACAAAATTTACAAAATCACATGTAGAAAACCTAAATCAAGTTGAAATTGAAGAGATAGTTAACGAAGATTCTAAAATTATTAATCTCAAAGACAACTTTTTTCCCAAAGGATTAACTCCTTTGGAATACATGTTTGATTCAAATGATGTCCCTAGAAAACCAAAGATGGAAACCTTAAAATCTGATATAGAGGAGTGCAACATAGGTATTGAGGGAAATCCAAAATTGATAAATTTTTCAAAGTCCTTACCTCTTACTATAAAAGTGAAACACATTGCACTGCTAAAGGAATTCCAAGATATCTTTGGTTGGAGTTATGAGGACCTCAAGTCATATGACACTAGCATAATGCAACACACCATCCCCATAAAAGAAAACTAGAAACCTTTTAGAGAAAAGGTCGGGACAATTAATCCTATTCTATTACCTTCTACTGAAAAGGAAATCAGAAGAATGTCTTGAGCTATGATAATAACACCAATTAGATTCTCTAATTGGGTTTCAAGTTTGCTACCAACAAGGAAGAAAACCGGTGATATTATACTGTGTGTTGACCTCAAGAATCTAAATAAAGTTTCACTCAAAGACAATTACCCTCTCCCTAAAATGGATTATATATTACAAAGGGTAGTAGGGTTAACCAGGATCTCATTAATGGATGGTTTTTCTGGTTACAATCATATTTTAGTTCACCGAGATGACGAGGCAAAAATTGCACACTACTCCTTGGGGCACATTCATGTATGTGAAAATGTCTTTCGAATTAAAGAATACAGGGGCCACATTTCAAAGAGCTATGGACATAGCTATTTCCAAGGAAATTCATGACTTCCTAGTAATATACTTAGATGATATCACTATATTCTCAAAATCTGATAAACAACTCTTAGATCATCTAAGCAGGTTCTCATCAAATGTAGGAAGTATGGAATTTCTTTGAATCCTAAAAAATCTTTATTTGGGTTAGAAGAGGGTAAATTGTTAGGCCACATAATCTCTAGAGATGGTATCCGAATAGACCCTGCAAGAATTGAAGCTATCTTACTGATACAACATCCCATGAGCATTAGGGAATTACAAGCCTTTTTAGGAAAAATAAACTTTCTTAGGAGATTTATTTCTAACATATTACAATTAATTAGATCATTGAATAAAATATTGATGAAAGATTCGACCATAAAATGGACAATTGAGGATAAGAGGTCCTTTGAATATATTAAGCTAGCCTTAACAAAAACACCAATTTTGATTAGTCCAAAGTCTGATAGGGATTTCATTATATTTTCTTTTGCCCCAGAACACACAATTGCTATAGTCCTACTGCAAAAAAATAATGAGGGTTATCAACAACGTATTTCCTTTTTTAGAAAAGCCCTAAGAGATGCCTCTTTAAAATACAATATAGTGGGAAAGCAAGATTTTTCTTTGGTCAAAGCTATCAAAGATTTTAGAGTTTACATTTTATATTCTCATATAATAGCCTATGTCCCAATGTAGTAGTCAAGGATATCCTAACACAGGATGGTCCAGATGGAAAGAGAGGGAAATGGATTCCTACTATATTAGAATATGACCAAGAAATCAATCCAACAAAGTTAATCAAAGGCCAAGGTTTAGCTAAGCTCATGGCTGAATCAAACTGTCAGGCCTTAGACATAAATTTTATTTTAGAAATGGATAATGGAGAGGAGATGGTGACTGCACCAATCAACCAGGCCTTTATTGAATCACCATGGTATGCTAACATCATATATGTTTTACAAAAATTACAAGCTCCTGCTAAACTATCAAGCACCAAAAGTAGGTTTTAAAAATGAAATCTTTAAAATTTTGCATAATTGACAATGCTTTGTTTTGGAGGAATTATGAAGGTATCCTTCTCAAATATTTAATGAAGAAGAATCTGACAAGGTGTTACAAGAGTTTCATGCAGGTGACTGTGGAGGACATATTTACTAGAAAACCACTGATGACAAGATTCTTAGAGCCGGTTTATATTGGCCCACTTTGTTTTTCGATGTAAAGAAATTCCTAACGTCATGTCATAAATGCCAAATTTTTTAAGGAAAGAAAAAGTTGTTACCCTTACCCCAAAAACCGATATTTGCTGAAGCACCTTTTCAACAATGGGGTCTTGACTTCATTGGTGAAATCCACCCACCTTCCTCTTTCCAACACAAATGGATTCTCACTACTACAGATTACTTTACCAAATGGGTAGAAGCCATACCATCAAGGCAAGCCACTGACACTGTTATAATAACCTTCCTTGAATCCAACATCCTATCTAGATTTGGGTGCCAAACCAAAATCATCACTGATAATGCAACATCTTTCCAATATAAAAGAATGATTGATTTCTATAACAAGTACCATATAACTTTGGGCCATTCCACAAGTTATTACCCTAATGGAAATGGACTAACGGAGTCCTCAAATAAAAATCTGGTAACTATCATCAAATAATTGTTTGAATACAACAAGAAAACATGGAACAAGATGCTAGTGAATGCCTTATGGGCAGGTAGGCTAACCACAAAGCAATCCTTTGGTACTAGTCCTTATCAATTAGTTTATGGAATGGAAGTTGTTTTCCCATATTCCTTGGGAACACCAGTGATGAAGTTGCTCCAAGAGTTGTAGGTTGAACCAAATGGCATTCAAAGGAGAATCAACCAAATGATTAACTTACATTAGACGAAGGAAGAAGTGTACATCAGATATCAAGTTGTACAGGAAAGGATAAATAAGGCTTTTGACAAAGGACTAAGGCAAAATATTTTTACCTAGGAGAGAAAGTTTTGAAATGGGACTGAAGAAGCGAGGATAAAGGTAAACATGGGAAATTTGATTTCCAATGGAAAGGCCCATTTATCATCGATGCATTTAAAGGTAATAATGCTTTATTCCTTAGAGAAATCGGTGGCACAGAAGCAGAAGGAGGACCAATTAATGGTTGAATGCCTAAACACTACATTGAGCCTAGTTACTAATTCTACTAATCATTTCTAAATATTATGTTTTTCAAAGTTTAGAGTGGATTGGATAGTAATTTTTAAAGTTTAAGCCCAAAGAGAAGGCCCTAAGATCTAAAGGTTTTACTGTCATAAATAGCAATAAGGTAGAAAACTGAAAGTGGAAGGTTGAGGAGAAAATCACAACAATTCATAAAGCAATTGATCTACAAGTTCTTGACATTTCACTAGGAAATTCCATCCCCAACTGGAGCCACTATTAGATTCCTATACCAATAGGAGGAATAATTTTTTAATGAGTAAGATTAAACTTGTAATATATACATACCTCTGATTTGTGCAAATGTTTTCTATATTCAAAAAATTAGAAAATGTGAAGAGGGTATCTCCTAAAAGAAAAATCAAAGGACAAAAATAATAAAAGGGTCAAAAAAGATGAAAAATATGAACCCCAAGAAAAGAAAAGGCCATGAAAGTGTGCTAGTCAAAATGCCACTAATATTTACCTTCTATACAGAATAAATGATTGTGTGCAATTTGTAATCTATGCCACAATCCACGATAGCCAAAATGTTTAAACTTGGCTATTTCATGTTTTCAGTTTCATGTTTATAGATAGAGAATAAAATTTTACCAAATAGTGTACTCTTAGTAGATAAGTAGATAGGGAGAGTAAATGAAAGGAGCTCAGCTATTAAAACTAAGCCCTTGGATGTAATAAGATTATATTTAGCTAGATTACCATTGTAAAGAAAAGAAAAATGTTTATAGGGGTTTGCTAGCTTAAATGCACATTAATAAAGAGAAGTAAAAATGGTAGGATGAGTAGATCGGTAAGTAGAAGAAAGGTTGCATAATTGTGATGATTGTTAGACAGAAGCATATTTATCACCCTCATCATGAAAGTTCTAAGTCTGAATGAGAAAATGGACTAGCATAAGGTTCACAAAGTCAAACTAATTAATTTCCCCTCACTCATTTCACCCTTTACCCAACTAATTTCCCATAATAAGTTTGAATTACCTAAAATCTTAAAGTCAAAGGGGCTCAGGGTATTTCTCTTACTTTTGGAGGGATCAGACCCTTGGGCCAATGACTTATAGATCTTAAGTGCTAAAATCCCATCATAAACATTTACCCCCATTCAGTTCATTTATTTTTCCTAATAAATCCCTTTTGCTAAGGTTAAAACTCTATTTTTCCTAAGGAAAAGCAATCACCCCCATGAATACCCCTTTTAATGAAAAATGCGCAAAAATACACTTAGACCAAGTTATAATGTTTCTATGTAAAAAGCAAATGAATTGGAAAAATGCATTGTTCTTAGTGCAATCCATTTTCTACCTTTTTCATATTAACTTCTGTTCTTTTTCATATTTACTAATTCCCCAAAAAAACCCTTTTTCCTGTATATTTTATTAAATCCCTTTAAATATTAATATCCCTACCCAAAAATTTGAAATATAAACTTTAGTTTATCCAACCCTGACTAATTGACATAGTTAATCGATCTATGATTAATTAAATTCAAACCATCCACAAATCATATCCCAACCAATACCTTAATCCCCACCTTAACCCCTCATTAAGCTAAAACTGCCGCATTTAAAATGCCTGTTGATCCCCCCATTACCTTTCATGTAACTCCCACTCTCGACCACCACATGATCTCCCCCCTCCCTGTCTAATAGCCCATGTTGGTTTCAGAATGGCCCGAAATCCAAATGATACCCGCCTGAAATGGGTTGTTTTTTGCTGGGTCCCCTAGGCGATGTGGCGCTCAATGAGTGGAATCGGGCAGCCTCCCCCCAATATTGCCAAGTGCCTAAAATCTGTGTGAGGTAAACCACTTACCACCAACCTACTACACACCAAAACTACCATTGTTCACTCTACTACATGACAAACGGTCACTTTACACCCATACCCACCAAATTGACTTTTCATGCATAAATTCGAAAAAGCACCAGATCATTGTTTTCATCATTTTTTATAATTGTAATCTTCCATGCACACGCCTATGAACATTGAAAGCCATCAACCCACCTACAATTGCACTCTTAAGATGCCAAAAGCTCCTAGATTACCTTCCAGCCTGATTGAAGCCTTTTTCAACTGTTCAAAATTGCCAGTTACCTAGTTCAAACCCAGTTTACTCCAAATTCTAAGTATTTAAGCCATAGTCCATTGAAAACCCTGTAAATTTCCAAACCAATCTCTAATTTTTCTTAATTGAAAATAAAGGGAACTTTAGTAACATAAAATCCACTTGGAATTGAACCTCCATTACCTGAAAGACTGAAAATTTACCTTCCCCATTCTTAAAACCACAAGAACTAAGAATGGTTGCCCCATTTGCCATGGATGTCAGACCAATTACCACTCTTCACCTGGACCTGGACTACCTTCCCCTTGCTGATAAAGACTTCCAAATCAAGGACACCTCTATTCATGAATCCACACTCAAATTATATTGTTGATACAAAGACCAATACCTCAATGATGCTGACAAAATAGGTCTTTGGGAATCTAATTTTCCTAAGTATCAATTCCCAAAGGTACACATATTTCTAGAAACTTTCCATTATTTTCATGTGAACTACATTCCCAGTCAAAGAGAAATGATATCCCCAGACCAAACCATACTTTTCACCATCGCACTTGATTCAATCACTGAAATGTTCCAATTGCAACTAGGCCAAAACTTGACCCCTATTTCAATTGGAGAGATACTAGATAGATTCCCCAAGCTAACCATTACAACGCTTGTTGAAATGTTCCAAAATTTTATTGTGGAAGAAAAACATATCCCAAAAGGTCCCCCCCATATATCTATATCTATGTCTATGTCTATATCTATATCTATATCTATATCTATATATATCTATATCTACATATATATATATATATATATATATATATATATATATATATATATATATATATATATATATATATATATATATAGATATATATATATATATATATATATATATATATATATATATATATATATATATATATATATATATATATACACACACCATATTTTCTCAGTTTTTCCAAGACATTTTATGAATCATATCTAGTATCTTAGGCTATACTAATAGTGAATACATAGATGAAATCATCTTAGCCGTCATGTCCATTTTTACTCTAGGAAAACGCCCTGTTGTCAAGTATGATTATGCCAAGTACTTAGCTGATATGATGCATGACCAATTTCTTATAATGAGTAATGAAAGCGTATTCAAGTATTCTTTAGTTTTGTACCATATTTTTTTGTATTACCAAGCTGACAAGTTTCCCTTCGCTCTCTAAAAGCTTGATACCAAAGGTCATCCTAGGTCAGTGATTTTCTGGACTCCTTTGATCCATAAGTATGACTCATCATATCCATACACAGACTTCATTTATCTTTTTGTACATCCTGTAGTGACCATGCTACTAAGAAGTTCTCCTCCAAAATAAGTTCAGATATCAGGAGGATCCTACTACTTTCAAAACAACACAAAGTGGGAGATTGGTACTTGTACCAAAATTACACAGAAATTAGGATCTATAGCTATGAGTTGGCCCCATATAAACTGCCTAGATAGATCCCAATGAGGTTATTTGTTTTGGAGTACTATAGACAAATAATCAACTCAGATGAGGTGCATTTTGTTAAAGATAAAAACAAGGCCCAACTCAAAATCAAAGATCAACTAGACCCCTTTTTGTGTAATAGCCGACAAGCTGGAAAAGAAGCAGAGAGAGTCCTTCAGAGACTTAACCTAAAAAAAAGCTTCATGTGGAGATATGATCCCCTGGACATCTGCAATATAAGACAAAGAAACAAGATGGCTCCCTACATCCACCACTGAATCCCTAAGATAGAGAATTATGCAAACAAATTGGAATGGAAGGAGAATACTTTTGTGGATAGGGATAGCACTGAAGTTGTAGTTGAAAATGCTCTAACTGATCTAGAGAAAAGGGTTGATGAAGGTTCTTTCCTGTAGGTTCCAGGAGAATCTCAAGTCCAAGGAGAATCACAGGTGTAGGTTTTAACCCTCTACAGAAATTGCTGCATACGAATTCCAAAACAAAAAAAATAAACAATGCGAAAGAATAACACATAAAACACATATACACAGAGATTTCCCTTGGATCCCAAAACTAGGAATACTAGCTTGATTTTTCATTATGTTCCTTTCAATGCTATAATACGTATTTATACATGTCAAATCATCCAATACCATGGAAAAAACCATCGCGTACAAAAACATTTGCGAAAATCATGCACAAAACCATAGGTGGGTCTGCCCAACCTAACATAAGGTCCAAAACCAAAATTTTGTGGGTACACCTCAAACCCCTGTGAGCCTCCCCACTACACAATCGGCACAATGAAGGGGGGATTCCCCCCCCCCTCTAATCCCCCAGTTAACTACGTGGGCTAGTTTTGGAAAGAATATAACACAACCCAACATTCTCCCACTTGTTGTTTTCTTTCCACGGGGGGCCACAAGAGAGCTTAGTCATTTTTCTAGCCCTAAAATGCCCATTGTCTCTCTACACCAAGAGAACTTCTCAGAGCTCTCAGATTTTGTCAATGCATATACAATATTCTTCAAAATTTCCACCTTTACCAGCAAATCCTTTTTGCCTTCTATCATATCCCTCACAAAGTGATACTAAATATCAATGTGCTTTGTCTTTGAATGATATGTGAGGTTCTTTGCCAAGAAAATTACACTTTGGCTGTCACAGTCTATCCTTACAGCTCCCTATACTAACCCCATACTTGAACACAATCTCTGCAATCAAATTGCTTCCTTGCTTGCATGAGTGGCTGCCATGTATTCTTCCTCTGTAGTTGATACTGCCACTACAAATTTTTTCTTACTCTTCCAACTGACTGCACCTCCAAAAAGGTTAAACACATACCTACTTGTAGATCTTCTCTAATCCAGATCTCCAGCTAGTCTACATCAACAAAGCCACAAATATCCAACACTTTGTCTAATCTTAATCTTCCTTGGTAGCAGAAACCATAATCACTACTACCATGCAAATACCTAAAAACCCGCTTCACTGTTGTATTGCACTCCTTCCCTAGTTTTGACATAAACCTGGTCAATACTCCCACTGCATGTGCAATGTCTTGTCTAGTACAGACCATTGCCTACATCAGGCTACTGACGACACTTGCATATGGAACACGAGACACATCCGCTTCCTCTTCTTATGCCTTGAGACAATGTTCAGCACATAGCTTTACACCTACAGGAATAGGAACCTTCACCGATTTACTATCCTGCATATCAAACCTTTGTAGTATTGTCTCGACATACTTCCTCTAGTTTAACCAGAGCTTCCTCTTTACCTCATTTCTTTTAATTTTCATGCCCAAAATATAGTTTCTAGCACCAAGATCTTTCATGTCGAATTTGGAGGACAATTGGGTCTTCAAATCCTGGATAATTTCTTTGTCATTTCAAACCAGCAACATATCATCCACATACAAGACCAGATAAATAACATGGTCACCAATTAATTTAAAATACACGTAGTGATTTGATTTGCTTCTGGTAAAGCCAAGTCCCCATATAAATGTATCATATATCTCATACCACATCCTTAATTAGTGACTATTTTAATCCATATAGAGACTTCTTTAACTTGCATATCAATTCTTTCTTACCCTTCACCACAAAACATTCAGGTTGCTTCATGTAGATCTCGTCTTCCAGATCCCCATGAAGAAATGTTATCTTCACATCCATCTGTTCTACCTCAAAACCAAAAGTAGCAGCAACAGATAAAATTAATCTAATAGAAGTTACCTTGGCAACAGGAGAAAAAACATCACCAAAATCAATTCCTCGCACTTGGGAATAACCTTTTGCTACCAACCAAGCTTTGTATTTCTCCACTTTTCCTTCTACATTTATCTTATTTTTGAACACCCATTTGCTGCCAATGGGTTTCCTTCTAGTCGGCAACTCCACCAGATCCCAAGCCTCATTTTTGTGCAAGGATGCCATTTCATCAACCATGGCCTCTTTCCATATTTTCCATCCTCTGAATCCACTACTTCCTTCATAGTTCTAGGATCATCATTAGTAACAGACAGAAAAAATTGAACAGAAACCAAGTGGACTATACCTTTCTGGTTGCCTTCTTTCTCGAACTAATCTTCTCACAGCCAGAGTTTGTGGTTCTTCATCTTCTGATTCCTCCTCTACTATAGAGTCTGATTCTTCCTCCTTTAGCTCAACCTCTATCTTCTTAGGTTCCTTTGGTTGGACTTCATGTTTCATAACATCTTTCACCTCTCTGAACACCACATCTTGGCTGTAGACAACCTTCCTTGTTACTGGGTTTCAAAGCTTATAACCCTTTAAACCATCCTTATACCCAATAAAGATGCACTTTTCAGATTTACTATTCAACTTGGTTCTTTTCTCCTCTGGAACATGTACATATGCATCACATCCAAATACCCTCAAATGTGAAAGAGAGGGTTTCTTACCAGTCCATACCTCTTGTGGAGTCTTATCCTCCAATTCTGATGAAGGTGACCTGTTGACCAGGTAACATGCATTATCCACCACCTCTGCCCAGAATTCATGTCCTAACCTGGAACCACTGAGCATGCTTCTTGCCCTTTCCATCAACGTCTTGTTCATTCTTTCTGCAACTCCATTTTGCTGAGGTGTATATGGAGCAGTCTTCTACCATGCTATACAACACTTCTTATAGAATTCTTCAAATTCCTGGCTACAAAACACTCCACCATTATCTTTCCTGAGTGCCTTTAACTTATTCTCTGTCTGATTTTCCATGAGAACCTTAAATTATTTAAACTTGTCAAAGACTTTAGATTTATTCTTAAGGAAATATATCCATGTATTCCTTTGGAAGTCATCTATAAATGACACATAGTACATAGACTTACCTATTGATGGAACCTTCACAGGTCCAAACACATCACTGCGAACAAGTTCTAATATATGTTTCACCCTCTTACTACCAGAGGGGAAACTCACCTAATTCTGCTTCCCATATACACAATTTTCATAGAAATCAAAATCCAGAGAGCTATCATTCATACCTTCTACCATACCTTCATCATGAAGTATTCGAAGGCCCTTATCTCCTGTATGTCCAAGCCCTTGATTCCATAACATGGTCTTCTCTCTAGAGACCACTAGATTTTCTGCTCCACTTTCAGGAACCACAGAAGTGTTGCACCCATCAATAATAGTGCTACCTTGTAGCTTGTACAGAGTACCAATTTGAGTTCCCCTCATCAATACCAGTGTTCCCCAACCCATTTTTTAGGTATCCTTCTCGAACACCCTTTTTACACCTGGAACATCCAGCTTGCTTACAAAAATCAGAATTCTAGCCAATGTAGGAATATGTAGAACAACTGGAAGTGTTCTAACCCTCCCACCTTGCAACTTCAACTTTACTTTTCCACTACCAACAATTCTAGACTTCCTATCATCCCCTAATAAGACATCAACACCATCATATTTCTCATACTTGCAGAACCACTCTCTATGGGTAGTGAAGTGAAAGGATGCACCTAAGTCAATGAACCATGCCTCATGATCTACATGTGTATTTGAAGAAGCCTAGTACACATCCCCACCTTCATCTGAGGTGGTTTTCGCCTCTACAGAAGGAGCATCATCAAATCCCTTTCCGTTGTTAGGAGATTTAGATTTACAGCCCCTGTTGTAGTGCCCTTCCTTTTTGCATTTCCAGTACACCACCTTTACAGGTTTTCCTCGAGATTTAGATCTCACTCGAGATTTAGATCTCCCACTCAACGACTTATTTTTGTTTCTGTTCTTGGACCATCCTCATACAAACAAGGCATCACCATTCTAGCTCTCTATATTTTTCTCTCTCATCTCCTCCATCAGCAAGGCTGAGACTATTTCATCAAACTGCAAGGCAGTTGCATTGCTACATATTGCAATAACCAGACTATCCCATGAATTTGGTAGATAACACAACAAATTGATGCACTTATCTTCATTTGAAATTTTAATATCAACAGACGCTAACGAGCTTACCATAGTATTAAATGCGTTTATATGCTTTATCACTGAGTCTCCATCTTTCATCCTCAAGTTATACAGCTTTTCCCACAGGAACACCTTATTCACCAGAGACTTAGGTTGGTACAAAGTCTCTAACTTCTCCCACAAGGCCTTCGCTATATCTTCCCTTGATACATTCAGCAATACAGAATCTGAGACACACAATTGTATTGTGCTCTTTGCCTTCCAATCCAACTTCTTCCATTCTTCATCAGGCACTCCTATTGGTTTAGTACCCAGATCTACCATGATCCACTGATCTTTATCCACTAAAAGATCCTCCATCTTGAGTTTCCACAACTCAAAACTCTGAGCATTAAATTTCTCGATCTCTATCTTTCCACTGATCACCATCTTCTTTCACCACCGGAATTGATCTCACAGATCTCCCACTGAACAGGGTCTACCATAGGCCTGAGCGAAGCCCCTCAACAATAAAGGTGTCCCCTTGAAGCCAAAACAACTTTGATACCAAATGTAGATTTTAACCCTGTACAAAAATTACCTGCATATGAATTCTAAAACACAGAAAATAAACAATGCGAGAGCATAACACATAAAATACGTATACATAGAGATTTTCCCCTGGATCCCAGAACTGGGACTACTAGCTTGATTTTTCATTATGTTTCTTTCAGGCCTCAGCGAAACCCCTCAGCAAAAAAGGTGTCCCCTTGAAGCCAAAATAGCTTTGATACCAAATGTAGGTTTTAACCCTATACAGAAATTACCTGCATACGAATTCTAAAACACGAAAAATAAACAATGCGAGAGCATAACACATAAAACACATATACACAGAGATTTTCCCCTCGATCCCAAAACCGGGACTACCAGATTGATTTTTCATTATGTTTCTTTCAGTATTATAATACATATTTATACATGCCGAAGCATCCAATACCATGGACTGAAAACCATCGTGTCCAAAATCATGTGTGAAAATCTTGCACAAAACTATAAGTGGGTCTGCCAACCTAACGTAAGGTCCAAAACAAAAATTTTCCAGGGCGCTGCCTCAGACCCCATAAAGTGGGGTTACGGGTATGCCTCAAACTCCTGTGAACCCCCCCTGCTACACAATCGGCGCAACGAAGGGGGGCTTTGCCCGCCCTCTAACCCCTCAATTAACTACATGAGATAGTTGTGGAAAGAATATAATAGAACCCAACAATAGGCACAAGGAGAATATAGAAGAAAAATCCCAGGTGCAAGAAGAGTTAGAACAACCAAGCCTATCATAGGAATTAAATCATACAAGTATACTAGAGCCCATTATGAGTAGTCACCCTAACTTGAAAACTCCTCTAAATGAGGAGAAAAACCTCAAAAGAAATAGGGAAGAGGCCACTACATCAGGCAAAGCAACCATGCAGACATATGCAGAGACCAACCTTGTCAAAAGCCAAATATTAAATCCTATCTATGAAGAGGAATTCATAGAAGAAATGGTTGGGGCCACTAGCATAGAAAGAGAAAGAAGTAGGCCTACGACTCCCTCTGGGGGCACACCAAAACGTTCGACATAAAATAATCAGATGTTGGAAAGGCAGCAGAGTGTTGGAGTGTCCTCATTTAGGATGCCAGCTGACAGGGACCAAGACACAATAGAAAGGTACAAGGATATAAAGGCCAGCAATGAGAGGCTAAAGCCCAAACCTATGCATAATACTTAAAGATGACACCTACAAACCAAACAAGGCTTATGTCAACCTATGATGTGAAAGAAGGAAAAATGTAGATGGCATTTGTGAAACCTACCACTTAGTAACCAAGAACAACAATACACTTAAAAAAGATAGATTTTGAAGTACTGGCAAAGGACATACATCCTATTAACAGATTGAGCTGCACAAATAGACAACGGAGATGATTTACTCCACCTTGTTAGGGAAAACTATCTTAGCTCACCAATTTCAAAATTCCCTAAATAAAATATCAACTGAATGCCAATTGGAGAAGGCCTCTTCACAGATAAAATACACCAGAACCAAGTCCTTAGAGGACTTAATCATTGAGTTGACACATGATCCCAAACATGTAAAGGCCACCGAAATACTGATAAATAAAAAGAATGATGACATAGTTGATTTAAAGAAGCAACTCAAGATTCCACCATTACATCATCCACAATCAATAGAAGTCCTAGAGACCTGAAAAGGACAAGAAGTGCTTATGGACATGGTCCTAAAGCTAAATGACCGGTTGAAATAAACAGAGAAAGAGCTAGACATATTGATTCAATCCAAAGAAAGTGACTTAGACACCCCTTCTAGGACTGCCATTCCCACTGTTTCTACCGCATTTCTTTCAGCATTGGTAGTAACATTGGCACCAATAGCTCTACCCACCATAGCACTACTAGTCACAACTAAGCCTACAACAACAGGTACTTATATACAGAAAACAACAGAGTTGGTAAAGGCCATGGAGGAAATTTCCATCTAGGAAACATAACTTAAAAGGCTTAAGGAGAAAGTGGCAAGCTTAGAAAATGACTGTAAGCTTGCCCAAATACAATAGAGATAAGAAACACAAAAAGCCCTAAGGATGGGTGAAAAGATCAAGGTGCTAGAAAGAGATTTAACTCTACAAAAGCCACTAGGAGATACCAAGGAGATGCTCTGGGAAAATACCATTAACTCTATTAATGATATTTGGCCATCAAATCAAGTAATTTTTGAGCAAAGTAAATTGGTAAAAGTGGCCACTGAAGCAATTCAAAAGGTAAAGGAAGACTTAGGAGACTAGCTTGAGTATGCTAATCCTCATCCACTTCTTAAAAAACAAGAACAAACATGAGCTTAATGATCTTGGAGTAGAGGGTAGAACTGAGGCCATCATAGAAGTCAAAAAGGTTCTTTCCAAAAGAAACCTTATGGTTAACCTAGAAGAAAAATGCCATAACATGCAGGTGGGCTTTGAGAGATTCATGGCCAAGTTTCAGATTTTGAGGGATAAATTCCTTCCTAGTCCTATGGTCATCCATGATAAACTAATGACCCAATTCGATTATGTTGATAGATTAAGGAAGTTGGCAAAGGAATAGGCAAGCACTTCAGGTATCAAAGGCGTTGCCAATAGGGAAAGTATTGTATGATACTTTAGAGAATCTATTTTTCCTAGAGCATGAGGTGAAACATCTGTTTGTCACCGAGCCTAATTTTTCCAAATACACAGAGGCAGACGAGATCTATAGAAGAATGCTCAAGGTAAAGTTTCCTGACGATGAATGGTGGGAAAAAGTGACAGATTTACTATAAGTTACCACAAATAATTTGAATGGCAGCCAGATGAAACAAGTGAACAGGTTCAAAGAGTAGTAGGTTAAAGAGTATCAGAAAAAGATTATAGACAAAGATGATTCTAGCATACAAATATCTGCCAGCTTAAAAGGGATCAAATTCAACTACAACAACCAGCACCACCATAATAAGAGGGACATCATGATGCAGTTTTCCATCTGTCTCGATCTTCATGCTTGAAGATATTTTTGTTTCCTTAATTAAATCTCAAACTGTTATGAGATATTTTGTAAACTTTTTTGTATAAATACTTCCCATTTCAAAGTATCTATCTCAAAGACATTTCTGTAGACTTTTATCTAAAATCAAAGTGCTATTGTATCAAAACTACATTGGCTTGCTAATCATGGAATAAAGCATAGACATTTTTCAGGATTCTTGTGTAAAGCGAAAATCAAATAAGTATTATGTCATGTGTATTATTATTTCTCCTTATGTTTCTTAATAATCATATGTGCTTCTATGAAGTCTGAATGGTAAACTAGGAATGATATTTTGGAACTTGCTTTAGTGAACTCTGCCTTGACTGTTTACATTCTTAATGTTTTTTGCTAAACTATCTTATTTAGGGAATTCTTAAATGCTCCCTTACTTCCATAATTTCGCCCCTTGGTCTATAGCAAAGGATTATTAATTGTTGTTTTTTCATGATCACCTGTTTTCTATTATTCTGATCCTAGTTTAAGGATTCTTCATTGCCCTTTCACCCTAGTTAGAACCATCCCATCCATCAAACCTGAAGATTTTCCTTTTGCTTTGCTAGCCTACCTTGTGAACATTCCCTTTAATGATTTAGTCCAGTTAATCTATCCTTTCATTGACTCCATAGCCCAATGGCTTGAAGACCTAGCTTTATCCATCTATTCCAAGAATTCCACGACCCAACTTTCAATCAAAATCAAAATCCTCATAAGCATTAAGAACTAGCCTAAAATCTAATAGAAAAAAAGTAAATTATAAAGAGAGAGCCCTCTCTGGAGTTAGGGTGGCTAGAACTTGAGTCTAAAAGATTTGTTTTGTTGTCACCTCAGCTTATTCCTTCTTTTGATAACTTCTAGGGAAAACTTTTGAGTGATAACAACTAGTACCCAATAGTGTTCATTGATTTCCATGAGCATGATATGACTAGTATGATCGTTTTAAGGGAGGTATTTTCATTGTTTTTTGGACCTTTCAAATTAATGAAGCCTCGTCGAATGATGGTTGCCCAGGATGGGGGTGTTAGCAAAACTTGGAAGGTGTGTGACTGCATGGAAGGGGGTGACTAGATTTCTCAAGGGACAGTGTAAAAGATAAGGGAAGGTCGCGGATATATATGTTTTGGTCATTATCATTTCTAAATGGAATCAATTTCACATTAGGAGTGTGCCCTAGAACAATGATTCGGTAAATGTTCACTGAGAGGAAAAGTGGTGCAAGATTATAGTGTTGGACATTAGATGGAAATTTTACCTTGCAGTGAATTTCAAACTTCTTACGAAGGAGATGAATTCTGGTATTACTTCAAGGGTGGAGGTGTGACCCTTTGGATTCCCTTGTTGTAGATGTAGGCATCATATCCTTTTATTTTCTTGGTTAGCATGTTCATATGTGTATACGTGTGTATTATTTTAAATATTGTATCGAGCTCATTTTGTAAAGCTCCATAGACAATATCATTATTTGATGGGTGAAGAAAATATGCATGTGTTATATGTGGTTATTATTGTAAATATCGTAATGAGATGTGTTATAAATCTCTAGTAAAAGGTATGCTTGTCATGTTTTAGAATATGGTCATTGTAAGTAATGCAACAAGCAATGTTATAAGCCTCCATTGGTAGTATGTTTTTTTCGGGGGTCTTGTTGGTTCTAGGTGTTATTGAACACTGATGACGGTGTTGCCCCAATGGGGAGGATTCTGTAATAGCCCTGGTTAAAAATACATGTAAAAATATATAAGACCATGGTCATCGGACACGTACTCCAAGCTGAATGGTGGGAAAAACATCCTAGTGGGTGTTCATTCGATTTATTATGGCTAAGAAAATTGGAAAAGGAAATGACAAAGGCTTTGGGAAGGCAAAAGCCATTATTTGACACTTATTTATGAAAATAATCGAAATTAGGAGAAAAGGAAGGTGAAAGGTCACAGGTAACATGTGAGGAAGAAAATGAAGGAAAATAATGGAAATTGAAGAAAATAGTGGCCTCATTGATAAAAAGGCTTATGAGGATCAACTGGCAAGATTTTGCTAAATCTTTTGTTGGGGCTTGATTAGTGTAACATTTTTTCAGTTCATTTTTGTGCTTTCATTCTATTCCCTTTCTCTCATACTCTTGTACACTTAGAGCTTTCTTGGAGCACTCTTGGAGAGTGTGGAATACTTGGATGCTTAGAGAAAGAAGGAAAAGGAAGAGCAAGGAAGCACAAGAGGACATCGATATCAAGAGATACGATGAGTTTTTCTTGCAGGTACCGAGTTTCATGTATATTTTCCTCGCTAGTTTTCGCATGCAGGGAACATGCATGTTGTTTCTTCATTATGGCATGTCATTGGAATCAGGGGTTTCCTCGATTGACAGTGGATTTTCCAAGCCTTGTCATTTCCTACATAGCCATGGTGTTGGGGGTTCATTTTCCTTTTGTCTTCTGGCTGCTTCTCATGTTCCTTTAGCTATGGGTTGAGTTATTAATTTCAAGGTCCTTGGTTGGACAAATCCTTTAGATCGCTGTAACAACTTGGGTTGTGTTACTAGTCCTGGAACCTTGGTTGGAAAAATGGTCTAGAGCCTAGTGGGTTGAGTTACTAGTCTTAGAGCCTTGGTTGGACAAACTCTCTAGAGCCTGACAGTAGTTGTGGGTTGAGCTACTAGCCCTGGAAGGCTTGGTTGGAACAAATCCTCTAGAACCCTTAAAGGCTTGGGTAGAGACCAATTTGGTGATGGCTTGTGATATCCGACTGTGAGGTGGAATCACTATTTGATGGGTTGAGGTGGCTTGGCATATCGAAGCCCTGCTTTGGTTTTGATGGATTCTTCCATGAGATCCGACATTCATGTTTTTTATATGCCACAGGGGTGACTAGCTAAACAGATATTCACCTCAGCCATGTCTATGGTTGGGTGGTTCCTTGAAGTCCCAAACTTGGTTGGCCTTTACATTATTAATATGAGGTGATTTCTCCTTATTAATTCATAAGTATTATACTAGTTTATATGGTTGTTCTTTCCTTAGTATTTTTGTTATTATTATGTTGTTTATGAACATATATTATGACAATGATTATGTATGGGTCTCATCATGTTTTTAATTGTAAATGAATGAACAATGTATCTATGTCCTAATATATGAAATTTTAGCTAATGTGTTGATGCATCAATGCTTCTTAGTGATTCTCAGATAAGTATGAGACCCCTATGCTCAGTTATGTTGTTAAGACTTGTAGCTTTCATCTTTGTTACATGTTTGATGAAATTCTTCTCATGGCTAGTAGGTGTCCAGTTTAGTTCTTGTTGAGGTTTTTGCAAATTTATCTTTGTCCCACTATTAAATTTCATTTTTGAAGGTTTCGTTGAGTTTTGGCAGTGGCATGATCTCTTCTCTTGAAAAAGTGGAACAAATCTATAGTTATAGGCACAACACTAGGGAACAAAGTCCCTAGAAGCTTCATTTCCCTTGTTGTGGGAGCTTCTGCAGCCTCCTAGACACATCCTTGTCCATATAAAGGGAGTGTCGAGGGGCTTGATGTGCTAAAACTTCAGTTGTTATTAGGGGCTGGTTACTTGAGTGGTTGGGATGGCTCTTCAAAGTTCTATTGCTAATGCGTAAGTTTTGTGTGATGTGGTTTGCCGATTCCGCTTCCTTAACTGACACATAGGGAGGAATCATATCATAGTAACTTCTCATCACATATTTAACCTAGTTCGTCAGTTAGTTGGGTAGAAGTGGGAGGATGGTGTTACATATTTTCTCAACAAAATTTCTCTCTTTATTCTCCAAAGCCTTATGTAAGATCTATTTTTAATGTTCTCATACAATTTCTCTTCTTTCCTCGTGGTTTCCTCTAAGGTTTTTCAGCTTTTGTATTTTAGACTGTCGGCATAAAAGCATGGTAGTCCATTGATGTACCTCTTTATTTTAACCTTCTCATCATTAATAATATGGAAATACTTTAATCATTCAAAAAATATCTAGTCATACTCCTCCATGGTCATGTGTCGTAGTGGTAGCTTGAAAAAATCCTATATTTTTCTCTCATAATATTGTTCTAATAAATATTTCCTTTAAAAATTCTCAAATTTTCTCCAACAGATCAAACTTTTATCCAAGTTATTCAATGCCTTTAGTTCCTCCCATCATAGGTTAACCTTACCCTTCAAATTATATATGGTCACCATAGCTTCTAAATTAGAGGAATAACTGAAGAGCTGAAGATATTTTCTCATTTATACCAATGAAGTTTCTGCTCCTTCCCCTTTCTTATTTTCTCCATTGAAAGTAGGTGGCTTAATTTTCCTCAGCTCCCCTTGCAAACTTTCTCTACCTATATTTCTTCTTGAATTCCTTACTAGCGACATACTGGGGATGTTGCTCCACTTCAGTGTGGAATAGCCCCTTTTACTCGCCCTCCTTAATGTGTGGTGGTGTTAATGGGCATCACTTTTGTAATGTCTCAAACTCCCAGTACCCCTTTCTCTAGTTTTTCCACTATGTGCATTTTCTAATTTTGACTCGGTCGGATAGCCCTATTCTCTCTAAATTTTGTTTATATTTTACATAATTTGGTCATTAATCTGTTGCTATTCTCTCATCAACTTTTCATTGTCAGTTTTGTAGCTGAGCACTTCTATTTTGAGAATTTTCATTGTTTCTTCCAAATTGTAAGGTCCTTGGGCATCTTCTTGACTCTTGTCTACCATTAGGAATTTATTCTCTCGAAATTCCACATGTATCTTTCCTTACAAATTTGACCTAAAAATATTGTTAAATTCAAGAATATGGATTTACCAAGTTATTTCACTCATTAATATCTTTCTATTAACTATTTGCTTTCACTATTTTGATACCCGAGCAAAAAACTATACCCTCGGAAAGTTTGGTTCCTATATAACTATTATGTCCCTTGAAATTTCGTGTAGCTTTCTTTTAGATTTTTCTAGAATGTTTGGCCAACAACAAAATTTCTCCATCATTGTTATCTTTCACCTAGAATTATCTTTCCAATGATTTTTCATATGCCCAAATGTGATTTACTAGCTGCAATTTATGGCCTTTCGAAGATTAACTAATTTTTCCCAACTTTTTCATGCCTGAAAATTTAAATTCTACTTGCACTCAACAAGCTTGTAATTTTTGGTAATTATTTGTACGTTGCAACACACAAACCCTCTTTCTTCTTGTTGTGATTCTCTATCATTAACTTCCCTCCTCAAGATTTCTACAATTTCTCACTGGAAGTGAACTAGGTTTTCTAGCCTATTCTTACATGTATCCCACATGGTATCCTCCTTTTTCTAACAACCCCAAAGTTTCAATTTTAATTTATTATTATTATTATTGTTTAACTATATACAAGTTTATATAATTATTCAATTAAAAATAAAACAAATATAATTAAAATTATAAAACAGCATATTACAATATTAATAATTTAACACAATACAGTAAATAAAAAAATATGAAAATAAAACTACATAAACAATATATTTAAAAAAAAAAAAGAAAAATTGTTCCTAACAACTTTACCACCTTACCAGTGTGTAAATTATAAATAAATCAACTAAAGTATCCACCCCACCCTATGATATCATATAACATGAACTCAATAAACTTCATTTAACTTATTTATAATTAAATCAACGAATATATAATATATAAATATATATATATATATATAAATATATATTATATATATATATTATATATATATATTATATATATATATATATATATATATATATATATATATATATATATATATATCTCTATATAGATATACCACACACCCCAAATTTGATGTGTCACACCCATACACATATTAACCATTGGAACTTATACAAACTCACCACATCGTCGTGATGCAACATGGTGGTCCCCACCATTGCATAAAAGGCGTGCAATTTCCTGGTGGATCCCTGCCCGCTAGAATAGTGGAGTCATCACAAGTGACTTTGATAGGGTATAGTGCATGGATATTACAAGGGGTTGACCCCTTGGAATGGGTGAAAAGATGAACCCACGGATCCTAGGATAGACAACTTGTATTCATTCTGATACCGTCCATTGTTGAGATTTTCTGTTCGAAGTGAAATAGGCAAAAATCTCTGTAGGTGACAACAATAGAAATTCATTTCCTAGATTAGCTCTAGGTCGTTGGGAGATGATTAATGCTTCCTATATTTGATGTGAGGGAGTTAATGAGGCTATTAGATTCTCTATGCTATATAACAGGCAATCATTCGGATGTTGGCTAAGAGTGTGTGAGAGTTTTGTGAGGATTTCTTGATGTAATCTCCTGTTTTGATTAATAAATTGCTGATGCCTATGTTGTGTGGACGTAGCGCAGATTGGTTGGGTGAAGCACATTAAAAGTTGTGTCTTATGTGCTTAAATTTTTTCTGCTATGTTATTCGTTGTTTAGTTTAGCTGTGCATCTCTCCAACAATTGGTATTAGAGCGCGTTGGAGGAGCGGCATTGCTGGAGGTGGAGGTGCTGGTGCTGAGAAAGTTCTGTGCGTGCGTGTGTGGTGGATTAAAGACTGCTGCGTGGATCGTTTGCAGGCATGGAGGCCTGTAAATTGTTGTACATTGCTGGAGGCGTGGTTGTGACTGTTGCTGGAGGCGTGGTCATGACTATTGCTGCGTGGAGATGTGGAGAACTCCTGTCCACCTGCGTGGAGAACGCTGAGTTTGCTGGTGGAAAGACAACCAAACATTTTCTTGCAGGAAAAACATAGGGAGCCGGAGCCTGGACAAGGAAGGTTGCTGAGATTTCAGAGATGCAACACCAATTAACGAAGGGTTTGTTGATTATGGCTCTTTTGTGACACCCACGTCAAAAGCTCGTCGAGGTAATGAAAGCTCCATGACTATCAGTGGCAGGTGCTAATATAGAAATTATATATTCATCAAAGTGCCCATCTCTTTGACTTGTTGAAGAGACAGAGTGAAAATCATAGGATTAGTTCGGGGCTTAGTTCTAGATATAGTCGATTTCTTTTCTGTTGAAGGAGATTTCTCTGCAATAGAACCATATACAACATTGTAAAGGAAGAATATCAATATGGAATCCGAGAGTAGTAAATTTTCTCGTCAATTTGTTCAACAAATTGGACTTAGAAAAACAATTTGATCTATAAGTAAAACTAGTGAAATCTGATAAAGATATTCATCTATCAGGATATTGTTTTAAAAAAAGAACGGGAGTCTTATTGGTGAGAAGCTCAGTTCTACGACTTTGCCCGAAACATTTGAGAGAGTAATTCATTGGTTGATGCTCAGTACCGAAAGCACTTCTTTTGTTAAACAATAGCATTGTTCCCGTGCATATTGATATTCAGTTTTTTGTATTATAACTCAGTTCTTTTTTTTAAGGCAAAGGCAGAAAGGCATAGGCAATTTTTTTTAATTGCTGGTATTTAAACGTTGGTATTGGAGATTATTGTGCTTTTTGATACAAAATGGTGAAAACTCAAATTGCCCTGTTTGAAATTGAGAAATTTAATGGCAAGAATAATTTTGAGATCTAGAAGGTAAAAATGCATGATTTACTTGTCCAACATGGCATGGCAAAAGCGTTGTTGGGCAAGGCCAAACAGCCTTACAACATCACAGATAGTGAGTGGGCCGAGATGGATGAAAGACCGATTAGTGCTATTCGACTGTGTCTAGTTGATGATGTCCTGTTTAATATTGTGTCGGAGACAACAACTGCTGGTTTGTGGACGAAACTGGAGAAATTGTACATGACCAAATCCTTAACCAATAGGATTCTCCTGAAGCGACAATTGTATGGTTTGTGAATGAAGGAAGGTACATCGATTGCTGATCATTTAAATGCTTTTAATACTCTTCTTGTGAAATTACAAAGTATAGAAGTAAAAATTCCATCCGAGGATAAAGCTATTACTTTATTGTGCTCGTTGCCCGAGTCATGGGATCATTTTGTTACTTCTATAAGTCTTAGTTCATCAGACACTATTGAGTTTGATGATGTAGTTGCATCCTTATTATCGGAAGAAACAAGGAGGAGGTCACATTATGAAACCTCTACATCAGAAGCTATGATGGTTAGAGGTTGTTCGGAAGAAAGATGCCCCAGGAAGCCAAGCGACTCACGTTCAAAGTCGAAAGGGAAGAAGAGTAAGATAAAGTGCTGGTTTTGTGGCAAATCAGGGAATTTAAAGAAGGACTGCTGGAAGCGTCAGCAACAAACTTCAAAAGCAGAGTCTTTGACAGAGAAGAAGGAGGCAAATACGACAGATACAGGTTCGACATCTGGTTTAGGTATGAGTGATGAAGTATTATCAGTTAATGTGTCAAATCATGGTCAACATTGGTTGTTAGATTCCGGTGCATGAAACCACATGTGTATCCATAAAGAATGGTTTAAGGAATATAAATCAATTAATGATGGTGTTGTGTACATGGGTAATGATGTAACATGTAATATTGTTGGGATTGGGAGCATACAACTACAAACGTTTGATGGGACAACTAGAATATTAATTGATGTGAGGCATGTACCAGATTTAAGGAAAAACTTGATTTCATTAGGAGCACTTGATTCAAATGGATATAAAACTGTAATTCAAGGTGGATTAATGAAAATTTACAAAGGCATCTTACTAGTTATGAAAGCTAAGAAAGTAGGAAATCTATTTCAGTTAGATGGAGGTACAGGGTCAGATTTTGTGTCTACTGTGTCTGAACATGACAGTAGTTACATTCACTTATGGCATCAAAGATTGGGGCATATGAGTGAAAGAGGGTTGAAAATTTTGGCTGATCGAAAGTTACTTCCAAATCTAAAATCTGGAAAGCTAGATTTCTGTAAGCATTGTCTGTTTCGAAAACAAAGTAAACAAAAGTTTAAAACAGGCAAACATACTAGTAAAGGCATACTTGATTATATCCATTCAGATGTTTGGGGACCATCCCCTACAACCTCATATGGTGGTTCATATTATTTTGTATCATTCATTGATGACTTTTCTAGGAAGGTTTGGGTCTACATGTTGAAAAGAAAGTCTGATGTGTTTTCAGTGTTCAAGCAGTTTAGAGCATTGGTAGAAAACAACACTGGTAGAACAATTAAATGTTTACGAACTGACAATGGTGGTGAGTTTACTTCCAAGGAATTTGATAGCTATTGCAAGGATGCAGGGATCAAGAGGCATAAGACCACGGTTTATACTCCTCAGCAAAATGGAGTTGTTGAATGCATGAACAGGATTCTTCTAGAGAGAGCAAGGAGTATGCTGAGTAACGCCGGGTTGCAGAAGGAGTTGTGCATGGAAGCAGTGGCAACAACTTGTTATGTGATAAACCGATCTCCATCGACGGCGATAAACTGCAAGATTCCGCAAGAGGTATGGAAAGGACACCCTTGTGACTATTCTAAACTCAGAGTGTTTGATTGTGATGCATATGCTCTAGTGCCTAAACATCAACGAACTAAGTTAGATCCAAAGTCTAAAAGGTATATCTTTGTTGGGTATGGTGTTGGAACAAAGGGATATAGATTGTGGGATCCTACTACCCACAAAATCATCAGCAACAAGGATGTAAAGTTTAATGAATCCTCTCTTGTATAGTTAGATGTAGATAGTCGATTGAAATAGGATGATGTATCTTGCTTTCAGCACATTCAGTTTGATAGCATTTCTAACGATAGTCATGATGACCATAGTTCAGATACTAGTCATGAATAGGTTTCAGAATCAGAACATGAACAGGGTTTAGGTTCAGATCATGAACAGGTCTCAGATACTGATTGGCAAGAAGATCCTACAGAGGGTAGTCAGCCAATCGAGGAAGCACCAGAAACATCCTTAAGGAGTTCGACAAGAATCAAACGTCCACCAAGAAGGTATGATGATTATGTCACTTCTGTTGCATTTATTGCTAATGACAATGAACCTCTGTGCTATCAGGAAGCAATAGAAGGTTCGAAAAGCGATAAGTGGAAAGCAGCCATGAAGGAAAAATGATGGCCTTGAGTAAGAATGGCACATGGGATCTGGTTGAGCTTCTGAAAGGCAGGAAAACTGTGGGGTGTAAATGGGTTTTCAAGCTGAAACGAGGTGTGAATGATACGAAATACAGGTACAAAGCGTGACTGGTTGCAAAAGGGTTTTCTCAGAAAGCTGGTATTGACTTTCATGAGATTTTTTCACCAGTGGTTAAAATTGTTTCAAGTAGAATTTTGTTAGCATTAGTGGCTTTGCTTGATTTAGAGTTGCAGCAGTTAGATGTTAAGACTGCATTTCTACATGGTGATTTAGATGAGGAAATATATATGGAACAACCGGAACGGTTTGTTCAGCATCGCAATGAGAAATTTGTCTGTAGGCTCAAGAAGTCATTATATGGCCTGAAGCAATCGCCTCGGTAGTAGTATAAGAAGTTTGATTCTTTGATGTTGAGTCAGAAATATGTTAGAAGTGAATATGATCATTGTGTTTATTTTAAAAAGTTGAATAATAGCATATTCATTATCTTGGTATTGTATGTTGACGATATGATTTTAGCAAGCAAAAGCATAGAAGAAATCAATAGGTTGGAGGCTCAGATGGCAAGGACATTTGATATGAAAGATCTAGGAGCAGCAAGACAAATTTTGGGCATCGAGATTTTCAGAGACAGGAGCAATGGTAAGCTATGGCTATCACAATAAAATTATATTGAGAAAATACTTTTGAGGTTTGGTATGGATAACGTGAAGCCTGTATCAGTCCCTTTAGCTTCCCATTTTAAGCTTTCTTCGAGTTTATGTCCTAATATAGATGAAGAAAAGGATTATATGTCTCGAATTCCATATGCCAATGTAGTAGGGCGTTTAATGTATGTGATGGTTTGTACTCGACCAGATATTTCACATGCAGTTGGGGTTGTCAGCAGGTATATGGCAAATTCGGGTAAAGAGCACTGGTCAGCAGTGAAATGGGTGCTTTGGTATTTGAGAGGCACAAGTAGTTATTGTATCACTTACAATAAAAGTAGTGAATTTGTTTGCGGATATGTTGATTCCGATTTTGCAGGTGATTTGGATAAGAGAAGGTCAACTTCAGGGTACGTCTTTACTCTTGCAGGTGGAGCTATCATCTGGATGTCAAAGCTACAGAACATTGTCGCTTTATCCACTACTAAAGCAGAATATATTGCCGCTTCTCATGCTTGCAAAGAAGTGATTTGGTTGAAAGGTTTGTTTGGTGAATTTGGTAGGTTGCAGGACAACATCAAGTTATTTTGTGACAGTCAAAGTGCAATACATTTGGCTAAGAATCCAACCTATCATAGTAAATCAAAGCATATACCGATCAAGTACGATTTTGTAAGACAGGTTATCACTGAAAGGGGAGTCTCTCTTGAAAAAGTGCATACAAAGGAGAATTGTGCAGACATGTTCATGAAACCAGTTTTGTTAGAGAAGCTACGCTGGTGTTTGGCTTCTCTTGGCTTGCAGAAAAGATAAAATAATAAAGAAACAGGGCATTAGGCTAATTGTTGTCAAGGTGGAGATTGTTGCGATTTTCTGTTTTAGGTAAAATAGGCAAAAATCTCAGTAGATGACAACAACAGGAATTTGTTGCTAGATTAGCTCCAGGTTGTTGGGAGGGAGTTAATGCATCCTAAATTTGAGTTGAGAGGATTTATGAGGCAGTTAGATTCTCCTTGCTATAAAACAGGTATCCATACAGATTGTTTTGGGGGTGAGAGTTTGTGAGGATTTGATTTATGTAATCTCCTGTTTGATTAATAAAGAATTGCCGATGCCTATGTTTGGTGGACGTAGCCTAGATTGGTTGGGTGAACCACGTTAAATTCCTGTGTTGCCTGTGCATGATTTAATGGCTGTGTATATGTTTTATTGTTTGTTGTGCATCTGATCTCCAACACTCTAGCAAGACTTCATAGTAAGTCAAGCCTTGTAAGCTTTATAAGGGATTAGTTTGACTATAGTCTATAACCCTATGAAATCCTAGCTGATAAGTCTTTATATTCTAGACAAAAGACACTTCTTGGGTTTTTACATGAAATCTTAAGGGTATAACCACCTTATTTACCTAAATGGTCAAATGGTTAAACAGAGTGGGATGGATCAAAGCAAGCAAACAATGAATATGGTAGAAACATCTTCATAAATTAATCCATCTTATCACAAATTGCAACCCCACACCAAACTAGTAAGGATGTTTCACATGAATGCAACATCTAGGTAAATGGCATGATAACCCACTTGGGGCGCGGGGTGGGGTTTGGTGGGGTCATGAATTTGGTTCCTACCCTATCCAATTTTCATCAAAGTATTAACGTTGGGTGTTGAGGTTGATTGAAAATCACTAAGAGGCTTTAGCCAAACATGTGCCTTGAGGGAGGAGAGGGAAAGAATCCACACCTTAATATCAACCCTGTAAAGAACCCATCATGAAAATGACATGCAACACAACCCACCAGCCACATATGGATCTTGAGGGTTTCATTCATAACATGCGCAAATTTCAACCCCTCTCACAATTTGATATAAAATAAATATGCTTTCACTATAAGGGAATATTGTGGGGATGCATAGTTACCTAACATGATGACAAAGTCAAAAATAACTAGAATCAATATTCTACTACAAGAAAAGAGTCATACATTTTGGGATTAGGACAATCCTCACAACAGAAAACCAAATGGTAGAAATAACTAGAATTGGTACGTTTATATAGAAGGCAAATAAGAATATTTGGGTTTCTCTCCATTTCAAAGAGGGTATTTCCTCAGTTTCCTATCAATGAAAGAGTGTAAGATAAATCAACACGACCCTCGCAACCACAAAACCCGTGGTATTTCTCTACGAATTTAGACCTTCAAAATATGTGTATAATGTGGGTAGGTGGCCATTCTTGGGAGTTTTCTTGATGCCCACTTATTAGGAGATGCTAAAGTGAATCAATATAGATATCGAAACAGATAGATCGAAGCAAGCATCTCTAATAAGATTGGAAGAAAAAAACAAAACAAGGTTTCATGGATCATGACATTCCAAAACACAAGGATATTTTTTCTCCAACGAAACCTTCGGTAAGATATGAGAAAATTTATTGAGTTTCATCCCCAAAGCGACCCAACAAACAAGACCCAAAGTATAAAAAATAGAAATGGAAAACCCTTCAAAATCAATGCTCAAAGTCAAGGGAGGGTTTACCGGGTAAGAAAGAAATCACAATAGAGGTTTGAGAAAAAATATTTAAGAGTCAGAATATCTTACCGAGAAATCCGAATGGAAAACGCGAGAATGGCCACTAAACGTAGGATGAACGTCGATAACATTGGCATCTCTAACGCCAACTCTCGATTTCTAAGAGGCAACCATGGCCTCCTAGGATTTATTTGCCAAAATAAGAAAAAATTCCCATGCTCTGCTCTACTTTTCTACTATCTCCATAATCAATGCTCAAAGTCGAGGGAAGGGTTTACAGGGCAAGAAAGAACTGCAAAGGTTTTAATTTTGATTATTATTTGTTTTGCAAAGTCTTCCTGTGGTATCCAGATTGTTTTATTTTTTTAACACAATGTCTATGTTTCTAAAGTTAGGGTAAGAGAAATGAAAGATTATCCACTTATCTTCGTCACTAAAGTTGGAAAGTGCCTCACAATTCCAAAGACTTTATTTTTTAAACAAGTATTTTTTTAAATAAGAGAGGGGTAAAAAATCTACTATAATCTAGTTGTGTGATGGTTATTTTTAATTATCAACTTTTAATCATATAGATTTATTTTGTATTATTACTTTATAAAAATTATATTAAAAATTCATTAATAAAGGGTAGACTTTCATTTTAGTTAGTTGTTCAAAGTCAGATTTTAATTTATAATTTCGCATTTAAAAATCAAGCTTTTATAGAGTAGACTTAGTTTTAAATTTTCTAAAAAATAATTTTAATTTAAATAATATATGCAAAAATAATAATATTTTAAATATTATTGTTGCATTTAAGGGCATTCTACAAACCAGTGTAGGGGAGACGTGTAGGAGTAGATGTCCAGGGAAATGTTGCACTATTGTGTGATTTTTTTGCATTAATTGTGACCTAGTTGGCTTCTACACTCATGACCTCTTTATCATATGGGAGACAATATGGCTTAACCCCCAAAAGCCATTGTTATTTTTGGTTATGCTATTGGCATGATGAGTGGAGATGGCACTAAAAGTCCCAAAGAAGTTGTCTTGAAGATATCATGAAGTAATGACCTTCCTCCATTTATTAAATGCATTAGTGCTAGACATAATAGTTTGTGTACTTCATCATGACTAGGCTCCATCTTGCAACGCTTTTAGTTGCTTCAAAAGAAGGGTAGTGTAACTGCCCTTTTTTTAGTTGTTTCTTTTAAAAATCTTTTGAGATGTAAACTCTTGCATTTAGTGCAAGGGCAATAACATCTCCCATCGTCCCTTTTATTTTTTTCCCTACTAATATGTTTTGATATTTTTCCCCACAAAAGAAATATGCGATGATTATGTTATAAAATTAAGTAGTGTACTAGATCTATTTTACACACACACACACACACACATATCAAATTTTCACTCAACAAGAAGACCTTATAACCTTTTAGAATTGTTGTAGTTATAACAAAAATGTTGCAACATTTCTTAAATGCAACATATTTATAAATTTATGTACCGTCAAAATTTCAATGTTCATTGACAAAGTCATGGTTGACTAGTCAAAAGTGACTGACTGTTTCAATAGCTCGATGGATAGAAGTTTCCTTTGTCGTAACTGCGATGAATTGGCTTTTTTGTTGGATATTATGATGAATGTGGAAAACCATTGTAAGAACAACAACTTCGAGATAGTTCATCGTAATACCGATGAATGCAAGTGAATTAGATAAATTAAAAATAAAAATTGACATTATTCTTGTAATTTTCGATGGTATGGCTGATTTTCGCCATACCATAATACAATTTTGTCGAAATTTATTCCTATATGTAGTAGTGAGGAAACTTATGCGTGTAAAGAGAAAAATGCGCAGACTATATGTTAGTGATAAAGACTATCTTGTTTTGTTTTGTACACTTGCATGGAACAAATGCAAGTGCCAAAGAAGACTTGTTGGTGTGTATTCTTGCTAATTGTGGATATTTGGTGTAGTGACCTACTTGGGCTGAGAGTGATTTGTAGCTCAAAATAGTGGGTGGCTAGGGTTTAGAGAGATTGTACCAACTTGCATTGAGCTATTGGTATGTACTTGTAACTTCATCTTATGTATATATGAGAAGTTCCTATATTCAAATTTTGTGTACTTGAAAATTTGATTATCATCTTATCTTCTCATGATGATTGTGTGGTTTATAGAGCTAGTTATCCATACTAATTTTATATAATATGGTGCATATTTTTTATAGTGATTTAACAAACATATATAAGCTAACTGAGTATATTTATTGTTGTTATAAATTTGTTGTAATAAATAAGTTTTTGATCTATTTTAGTGTTAGGAAGTATGTCATATTTTCCTTCGAAGTAAAATTCTTCAACATTTATTTTTTAAGGATTCCTTATGCATTTTTTTCTATGTGGTTCACAGACATTGAAGATCGGTGACCGCTACATCCACGAAATATTTGTACTAGGCAGATCCACTCAAAGGCGTCACTTTCTACCAGCAAAACCATGGAGCCTGACCCCAAAGATGTCGATAGAATTGAACCTGTGACTTCTCAATAACAAAGGTGATTTAATGACAAGGACTCAACCATTTGAGCTAACCATTGGAACTTAAGGATGCCTTATGTATTTGGTTGGATGTAAGTGAAATATGTACTATTGTAATTTATCTTTAAGATTAAGCCTTAAGGTTGGAAATTCATAGGAAATCAAGAAACCTCAAAATTAAGGCGTGTTTCTTGAGTTTTCATTAAAAGTCATTTCCACAAAATTCCAACAAGAAAAACAAGATAACCCAGCATAAGAAAGAATACAAGCATGACACCAATATAGCAGAGATTATGTAAGACCAGGCATGAAGGATAAAATAGGATAAGCACCATTTGAAGATGAATTTATCTAAAAACATTTAAAGATACATCAATGTAAAATAAGATTTTTGTTTGGAAATGTTGTGGGCAATTTGGGATATTTTTTGTGCAAAAATTTTGTAGGACAGTAGACAATCCAAGGAAACCAAAGACCAAGAAGTTTGTACAGATGAATTCTATAGGACAACATTTTATATGGAGAGTTTTGATCCAGGTGGGTGTTGGTGGCCACCCACCTATCCCATTTGGACCCCCACAATTGTCTCTTTCAGCATTTTCAGTTTCCTTAATTGTAGCACAACTTACTATTTTTAGCAGCTTTTCGGGTCCTGAACTTCCGGAGCCGTTTTGAGGCCCTAAACGACGTTTTTTGGGGAATCTGGGGGCAACATGGGTCCATGGAATGGACCTATGTTGCCCGTTCCAACAATGATAGTGCTCGAATAGATCTTTCTAATGAGCTATCATACACGTCAAACGGAGATCGTATGCCAAAGTTACGACCCCGGGAAATTGATGTACCAATTTACCCAAAATGGGGCCCACAATTTGGCGTTTCATCTTCTAAGGGTTGGTTTTGGAATGTGAAGGGTTTTCCAATTGTTTCTCAATAATAAATAGGCCTTCGAGCCTCATTGTAACACAAGTTCGGAACAGTTCAGAGACATGTAGCCGCACATCTCTTCTCAGAGATAAGCTACCATCGTCCTAGCTTGTTTATTTCCAATTCTGGTTGTAAGCATATTTCGGTATTTTCCATTAATGAAATGAAGTGTTATTTCCGCTGCATCTCTTTATTTATTGTTATCGCATCTCTGTATTTATGGTTATCTCTGTAATCTATTGCGTTCCTGTTTAAATCCGGATCA
>APFE030510254.1:9109-126562 GCA_000404065.3 Pinus taeda
AGGATAGTAAATTTTCATGTGCTAAAATTTTGTTGAAATTGATTTTACAAAAGGATTTTCTAAAGGGATTCAACTTGACTTGAGTGCTAGTCCCATCTTTAGGTTCTCTTATTATGAGCAGGTCCTTTTTAAAAGAATTTTTTTTCATGTGTATGGGAACCTTGCAAAGAGATATATAAAAGCTTCGACGCCTCTATCTTCTTGTATCTCTCCAACTTCTCAAAGTAATGATTAAAAAGAAGCATTCGAGCCAGTTTCAAGGAAGAACAAAAATCATCTATGCAAAAAACCTCATTCCAACAAGTATGAATCTGACCAACATCCTCCCTCTAGTAATGGATATGGAGCTTCAAAGTCCTCAGAGGAAAAAATCATAATTGAAGAAGATTGGAAAGATCTAAATCAAGTGTGTTTAGAAAGAATCAATTTACTTGTTGAGGAAGAGACTACTACTAAAGAGATGGAAAAGGTAACCACCCCTCCCCTATTTACCCAACTTCACCGGCATGCCAAGGTAAACATGAGATAGGGAGCTACTATGACATGACCTAGCCTCCTGGGTCCCATCAAGGAAGTGGGGTGACTACTGTGATAAACTCAGCTTCCACAACATCCTACAACTGCTATAGGCCACTCAAGCGTTGAGGAACCATCCTAGGTGACCAAACCCTGAGTTGTACCCCTTATTTTCTACCTTGGATCCTCAACAACATCCACAACAAGGCCTGCATGTGGTTGGAACCCTCCAACCACATGCACAAGCTTGCATCGATGCGATTGCAATAAAAAATTTCCAGTTTTAGCATGCGGTCCCCAATTTTGAGCTTAAATTCCAACTCAGTCTCCATACCATTACCGTAAACTTCCTTTAACTTCTCATATGCATAAATGACATGAAAAAAAAGCTAAACATTCAAAATTGAGTCAAAGACTTGACCTAACCAGACCTAACCATGGCAATCATTTTCTAAAACATATTGAGAACATGTAATCTACATGTCATGAATGCATATCTGAACATAGGGTTCTGATACTTATTTGAGAAATATAAAGAGGTATAATTACCTATCATAATAGATACAACAACATTTACTAGCTCATGAATTCAATAACCATTCATAAAAAAATTAAACATATCAAGAGCCATAACTAGAACCTGTTATAAAACCATGATTATAACCACCATATAACCAAAATAATAAAAAAGATAGAACAACCATCAAATCCATATAATAAAAAGTACAAGTACTCATGAAATACAAGAGGAAACGAGTTCTTATGAACATATGAAAAATCAAACCAAATAAGGGGCTTCCACATGCCACCTGACCATAGATTAAGATACACCAAATCTTTCTTTCAACCAATCACCCTCATGCCATATTCCAAGCATACAAAAACAACAGGGATTTCTGGAGATTAAATCACTTCCACCCTAAGGCCTTACTTCAATCCTACTAAAACTGGTCAAGATATTCCTAGGCCAAAAACAAGCACATAAAAAACCATGCTTTACCACAATCCCGCCAAAACTATTCAAGGGCTCACTGGGCGCAAAGAAAGAACATAAACAACCCAAATTTATCACAATAACACCAAAACCAGTTAAGGGATCACTAGGACCAAAAAAAGCTTGATGCCTTCAAATTTCTTCACCAATACCTTGAAGAATTTACCCGTCCACCCTTAGGATTTAACACAATCCTGCGAAAACCATTCAAGGGATTTCTATGCCCTTGGGAATTTTCCTAAGAACACATCACCCAGTTTCAAAACCATTTGAAAATCCAAAGCTAAACTAAATGAAAGCACCCCATCACACCATGGCTACCCAAAAATGTCAGGTAAGGCTGAAACCACTGTCACACCTGGAAAAACACATGCTAATGGCAGCAAGAGAACCAAACACACAACTATAGCTATGAAATGACACATGCAACGTGTTACCTGTACGTATTCTTGTTGAAGCTTCTTGATCCAACCTTTCCTTGCTTGTCCCATGCTTTCATGGTCCTTCCTTTGCTTTCCTTTGCTTTCATTCTTCAATGCTAGAGTTCTCCAAGAATGCTCTAAGTGTGCGATAGTATGAGAGAATGAGAGAATAGAAGAGAGCTTCAAAATTGAACTGACAAAAGTCAAATTGAAAAAATATGTGAACTGATCCTCATAAGCCTTTTTATTATTAAGGCCTCCATTTTCTTAAATTTCCTCTATTTCTCCTTTAATTTCCTTCTCATGAAAACCTGTGACCTTTCATCTCCCTTTTCTCCTATTTTACTTTATTTTCATAAATAAAATTCCAACTAATGTCTCTTTTCCTTTTCAAATCCTTTGCCAATGCCTTTGCCAGTTTCCTTTTCCATTATAAACCAAAATGAACACCCACGAGGATGTTTACCCAACAATCAACCTGAAATACGTGTCCCATGACCTTGGTCTTAATTTTCCTTCATTAACTTTATTACATGAACTTTTAGCACATGGATGTTACAGGCCCCTCCTTCACATTCTATGAAACCTATGACCAGCAAGACTACTAAAAACCAAAACATACTGCCCATGGAGCTTTATAACTTAGCTTGATGCAGTAATTGCAATGAAGAAGTTGTTGAAAAGAAAAACCAACATGAAAAGCTTAACAACATGACAACCATACAACTTTTTGGAGCTTTATAACACAACTCATTGCACTATTTACAAGAATATATATATCTCTCTCTCTCTATATATATATATATACCCCAAAACTCATTTCCTCAACCGACAAAAATGAAGGATACATAGCCCACATCTAATCAACCATCTCCCATGTAGCTTCATCAAGTCTAAAGTGCTTTCACTACATTTTAACTTGCTCAATTGCTCTGTTATGGAGCATGAGTTGTTTCTATTACAAAATGCACTTAGGTTTCGATGGGAATTCACCTTCTAGCTTGACCTATAATAGAGACCAATCAATCACACGATCAACATTTTTTACATAATTCTTAAGTAGTGAAACATCGAAAACATCATGGACTTTCACTGTCGGAGACAATGCAAGTCTATAGGTCATTGGTGTAAATCCTGTCAAGGATCTCAAAATGCTTGCAATATTGAGTTTCAATCCGACATTGTTGGGCGCAACCCAACTTGGCCATATTTTTGGAAGAAATCCAAGTTTTGTGGAAGCACGCAATAGAAATGATGTCGTGGAGTACGAAGTGAATCACGGAACAGAGGAGTGGAGCATGAAAAAGACCGCACAACATTGGCGTCTCATGACGAAGCTCCTTCCTTTTTGTAAAAGCATTAAAATATTGTAAATTTGTTGGTTTTGGCCCACAACCCCTTGTATTTTAGAAACCATGGTATTAGGTCCATGGTAATGTAATTATGTAAATCCCTCATGTAATAGTATACATATGGGTGAATAATAAAGAAGTAGGTATCATTAGAATATCAAATTGGATCAAATCTATGTTTATGTGATACTTTTGTGGTTTATATTTTGGAGGACGGGCGAAGCTCCACAGTTTTGTGCGTGGAGGCCTAGGTCTGTAGCTGAGTGTGCAAATTGTCTTCAGCTTCTTGTGTAGACACCTTACAACTGTATGTGCAAGGGTGAAATGTTTCTTGTGTTGAATTCCAAATTATAAGCAACAGTTCTTGTGGATGTAGTCCCGCATTTGGATGAACCATGGTAAAATCTGTGTCTTAGTGTTCATTTTCTTATTAATTGCACCTTATTTTAGTATTGTACAGTTTACCAATGCTTATGTTATGATTAAATGATGAAGGTAACTTCGTGAAGTAAAAGTGTGAAGCAATTTTATGAGGTTAACTTGTTTATAAGAATTAAAGAATAAAAAGAGTACAACATTGCCATAGTGCAGTACCCCTCAGGCTACAAAAACCTGGTTCTGCAACCTCCCATAATCACTTCAGGTGAGACTACGATATGCTTGCAGATCATTGTCAAGAGGGCCAGTGGTTGAGGGGCTTTTTGGTGTGCAGCACACATTGAACATGGGTCGAGCCCACCTAAGTCAACAAATGGTTCTGTTGGTGGGACCAGGATATGTTTTGGCATCCATTGAACAAAGAAATCCAACATTGGGTAGAACAAAAGGAACACGAATTTGCAGGTTAGGAGAACAAAAATTCTGAACTACCATCTAGAAGGTGGTTGGAGAATTATATCTTTGAAGATCAGTTTGAAATCTTCTTTAGTTTCTTTCACATCAAGATGTATGAGTGGATTTCAAGATTGATGAAAGGAAAGAATTGTTTTAAAGGAGATGAACCTAAGCATTGGACTCCAGAATTGATAAAACAACTCAAGAACACTGATAACAAAATTTCAAGATTTGTTGATTTCTGGGTTGGAAACAGTTTAGGAGGACTGATTATTGAATTCATTGATTACTGAATTCACAGTAGACTCTACAGTGTCCTATAGAGAAGTTGAATGAAAAAATTTCAAGGGACCACAAGGTAAGTACTTGAGATCTTTGAAATTCTCGATTAAGATGTTTTTGTGTGAAAAGGGAATTCTTCGAATGTGGTTAGATTAGTATATTATGTTTGGAAAAATATTTGAAGAAGAGATCGGAACAATGCAAATTGGGAAAAGGTATAAAGTAGACACTAAGAAGAGATCTTTCGGCCAAGATCTAAAGCTTTTCATAGAGACCAAATATAACCCACTGGGGCTTCACTCAATGAACCTCATACATATCACGTATGTTCGTGACACATTAAACAATACCCTTAATTTGACTACATATTGGAAATTACCTCTAAAAAATACATTATTTAACCCCCTACCAATATGAACCCAATACACCTTCTCAATTTAAAAACCCCTGCTTTCACTAGATATTGGAGGTGTCCAATTTTTCATTAACATTTTTCATACCCCTTTATATTTTTTCATTAACTTTGGGCTCCATTTTTTATACCTGCCAATATAAAAACCCTTTACCCCCATATATCACCCAATATATTATGTCATTTTTTCTTGAATAAATATCCCAAAATATGAACCCACGTGGTATGGTATTTCTCCTCTAGTGAATCCCCCACGATATAACCCTCTGCTGAGTGAATGTGAAGGTGAAGGAAACCCCCCTGAGAATCCTGATGGAACTCCACAATGTTCACCCTTTTAGCCTGAAAGTATATTGAAGCTTGAATCTAGCCAGAGTCAGACAAATTTTGGTTTTCCCCGCCCCACTGCCCCTCATTCCCCTCCCTTATGAATCCCCTCCCCCCTGAAAAGAATAATGGTTGATGATATTAAGTTGCCAATATTTGAAGGATCTGGAGCAATTCTGATTCTTATGTGAAGAAATATGGACAGCGAAGCAGGTCCATGATGAAATGTGAAAAAGGCGCAACTCACCAAAACTTTCAGAGATCGAGGATTAAATTGGTATATGAAATATTTGAGCAACCAAATAAGGTCTTACATAGACATTAAATCAACATTGGTAAAATAATTCAAGAAACCAAAATCTGAGTCGCAGTGCATCACATAACAAAAGGAGATCAAACAAAGGTTGACTGAGTTAGTATGGGAATTTGATCAAAGGTTCAAGGTATTGTTGGATTAGGTGAGCTTCGATATAGCTTCGCAGCAACACAAGGAATGGTTTATAATTGTGTTGTTTCCACACATCAGATTACCTTTGACACAACAAAAAAATAGAAACTGAAGCTAAATCTTTGGAGTTGGAAATGAAGTTAGAAACTTCATCGGTAGGTGATACAAATGCAGGTATGCATCAGATACAGAGTCAAATGGTGAATTTGACTCTGAATTTATAGGCTATGAAGAAGAGTAAGGAAGTTTGTGGCGAAGTTTGGTGTAGAAAATGAAAAGCAGAGGGTCACTCTAAAGAGAAATGTCCTATCTTAAAAAATTACATAGTTAGTGGAGCACCTAATCCTTTGAATGTTTGATCTAGTTTATGGTGCGAGATATGTAGAATTAGAGGTGAACATCACCCTGAAGATCTATATTTGTCATAAAAATATGTGCAAGCTACAAAGAACTTGTTTTGCAAGTTTTATAAATCAGTGGGGCATGATGAAAACAACAATCAAGCCTATGAATTGATGATGAATCACGGTGCTGACACATATAGAATGAAAGATGAATAACAAGGACACAAAGGAAGTGGACATCGCAGTGGTCAATGTGGCTATGTAGGATGAGGCGAGGTGGTAGAGCTGGCTGAGGTCAAGGTCAGATTATTTGTTATAACTGCGGCTAGGCAGGTCACTTTGCAATAGATTGTCAGAATCAGACTACGACCTATATGTGTTGTAAAGCATTTAATCATTTCATTGAAGAGTGTATGGTACTTATAGTGAAAATGCGAGAAAATAAGAATCCACAGCTGAACCAGAACATTTAGATGATGACCGCGGAACTGAGGATAAATGAACCTCTCATCAATATTGTAACAAGGAGTGGAGCTACAACGGGAAATGACAAAGCAGGTGGGAAGAAGGTAGTTGAAGGTACATGGGTTAGAAAGACTACAGAGAAAGTATCGATGTTTTATATTCACAAGGAAAAATAAGTTTTCTTGGAAGCGAAGCAAAGCTTTATGGATGCAGGAACTTCGACATCTAGTGCGTAGCTGAAGCATAACAATAAAAGAGAAATAATAGCAATTGCAACACAAGATATGGATCTAGATATTTTAAAACATTTCCTACAAACTTGTATGAAGTTGTTGAGGAATTATAAAGCCGTAGAAGGATTGCAGGAATTGGTAGACTTATGTACATCTAAGGAAGTACCACAAAGTGAAATGCGTGAATTAAATGATTTATATATACAAAAGAGATTTGGAAAGGAAATTAGGCTTAGTGCACAAATAGGAGAATATGATATGGACCAAGTTATTTTAGATCTGGGTTCTGAAGCTAATATCCCGACGAAAAAAACATAGGAACTAATGGGTAAATTGAAGTTGGAATGGTTACCTATTTTGCTGAGAATGGTGAATCAACAGAAGATTGTTCCTCTAGGAAGATTATCAGGAATTACAATGGATATTGAAGGGGTACGTACTACTCCAATTTTTGAGGTAATAGAAATTGTGGATGACAGTAACACCTATCCTACATTGCTTGGATTGGATTGGGAATTTTCTAACATAGCTATAACCAACTTGAAGAAGAGGAAAATTATATTTGAAAGAAACAAGATGAGAGTGATGGTTCCCTTAGATCCATCAGAAGGAGCCAGGTATACTGAGCCAGTTAAAGAGGATTAAAACACATATGATATTGATAACATCTATCAAGTGACAGCTAAAGAATAAGAACATGTCAACCCTACTGCAGAAGGAAATTTAAGTTGGGAACATAATAACAATTGTGCTTTAGATTCGAAAGATAAATTAGAAAAGTGGAAAAATAGGTTACATGAAGTGTCTACAAGGTGATGTGCGAGAATGACTAAATCACTCCGCTATATAACCTCTGAAGTATGTAAGTTTTCTTACTATGATGGTTTGGGTGATATAAATAATTTTCTTGAAGAATATGAAGAAAAGGTACTAGAATTCCAAATATTATTAGCCCTGGATATAGCCCTAAGAGCTACTCCTGCTAGATGGTGGGGTACACATAAGAAGAATATAGGAACTTGGCAAGAATGTCGAAGGTTGATATGCGTAAGATTTGTCAGGTAGACATAGAATTGACAGATAAATATGATGGTCAAACTGATCCTAGAGAGCACACCCGACTTTGCATGAAATCATGGAGAGAGATTCGATGAGAAGAATGGGTGCATTGGTTCGTCCGTACACTAGAGACCATTCCTCAAAACTGGTATTTGGAAATAGACCTGCGACATGGTAATATGAGCTGGGCAGAGATGATTGATGGGTTTATATTGACATTTAGCTTGGAAGATGATTCTCCATATGTATATTCAGGCCTTCAGATAGGTAAAAAGAATATTTTTTAGAATGAAATTCCACTCAATTGGAAGCCTGATTATGCTACGCAACTACATAATGTACTAAAATGCTACAACCTCACCGCAGAAGAAGATGAAGACCCTTGCAATATTGACATAGCAAAATGTAAAGGTTACCACAAAGTGAATGAACCTGAGATAGAAATGCCTGATATAACAAAGCCATTAAAAGCAAAGAAGGTGAATATAGGGCTAGAAGAGGAGCCAAAGTTTGCAACCATAGGAGATTATTAGGATGAAGAAACAATCAAAAAAGTGGCAGATCTTTTGCATGAATACCAGGAGTTATTCCCCACTAAGTTCTTAGATCTGAAACGCATAGTAGGAGACTTGGGAGTTATGAGGATTCCTGTGAAGCTTGATGTGAAGCCAGTTAAGCAAAGGACTTATAGACTTAATCCAAAATACAAAGAAAAAGTGAATAAGTAACTTGAAAAAATGATAGTAGCTGGAATCATTGAACCTTTGGAAGAATCAGAGTGGGTAAGCCCTATGATAGTACAAGAAAATAAAGGACATAGTAAAATCAAGATTTTTGTTAATTTAAGGAAGTTAAATGATGCATGTTTACATGATCCATTCCCTACTCCTTCATTGATGAAGTATTGGGAAATGTATGAGGTCATGAAGCCTATTCATTTACAGATGGATTTTGATGATACCATCATATTAGAATTGTAGCATAGGATCGACATAAGACCACCTTCACTACATAATGGGGCTCATATCAGCATACAATGATGCCTTTTGGGTTGAAGAATGCCCTTGTCATATTTTCAAGAGTAGTGGTTACAACTTTCAAAGAGTTTATTCACAAGTTTTTGGAAGTATACTTCGATGATTGGCCAATGTCTGGGTTATTGAAGAAACATGTCTCAAGCTTAAGACTGATGCTTGACATATGTAGGCAGTATCATATTTCTCTCAATATCAAGAAGTGTATATTCTGTGTACCTTTTGGTATATTGCTAGGACACATTGTTTGTAAGAAAGTATTTATGGTGGATCTTCACATTGTTTGCAATAAAGGATCGATGGTGGATCCTACGCAGATTGCTCTTATTGTGAATTTACCTCTACCAAAGACCTGATGCAACTTCGCACAACACTGGGACATACAAGATATTACATAAAGTTTATCAAAGGATATGCGCACATCACTACACCGATGGAAATTTTTTTGAAGAAAGATGTAACACTTCTATGGAATAAAGTGTGTGAAAAGAGCCTCGACACACTAAAATAAAAGATGGTAACTGCTTCTATTATGGTTTTCCCAGAATGGAATAAGGAATTTCATGTTCATGTGGATGCTTAATGGATAGCTTTAGGAGTGATATTGGCACAACCTGGTGTATGAGAAATAGATCACCCCATAGCTTTTGCAAGTAGGAAATTGTCTAAAGAAGAAAACTAACTATACAACTACAGAAAGGGAAGGTCTACGTATGGTATATGAATTACAAAAGTTCAGACATTATTTTTTGGGATCTCATTTCAAGATGTTTATAGATCACTCTGCACTAAAATATTTGGTATGCAAGCCTGTTTTACGAGGAGAAATTTGCAGGTGGCTATTACTATTTCACGAGTATGACTTTGGAGTTATTGTTAAGCAAGGAAGACTAAATGCTGCACCTCATCATTTTTTGAGGATAGAAATAGGAGAAGAACAAACACATATAGAGGATAATCTTCTTGATGCATAGTTGTTTTCGATCACAGTAGTAGATGAGCACTTCACTGATATTATTCAGTTCTTAACCATAGGAATGGTCGCTTCATAATCCTCTACGCAACAAAAGAAAGAGCTAGTGGTTAAAGTAGCAGATTTTTCAATGATAGCAAGGCATTTGTATAAAATGGGACAAGATAAAGTACTACACAGGTATGTTCGTGAGCATGAAAGATGGATAATTTTAACAAAAGTTCATAGTGGCACAGCTGGTGGACATTATGCAGGAAAAGCCACTACGCATAATTTTTTTAAGATCTGGACTATGGTGGCCTACATTACACAAAGATGAAAAGGAATACAATCGAGCTTGTCATATTTGCTAAAGAACTGGAAAACCTTCAAGAAGAGATGAAATTCCACTAGTACCACAAGTAACATTGCAGGCTTTTGACCAATGGGCTATTGATTTTGTGGAACCCATTAATCTACGAGGGAAAAATGTTGGTGCGAGGTATATAATCATTGCAACCGATTATCTGATTAGGTGGGCCGAAGCATATCTTGTGATGGATTTCACACAAAAATTGTTTCGAGGTTCATATTTGACTATATTTTGTCTAGATTTGGATGTCCAAAGATATTGAAGAGTGATCAAGAGTCACATTTATTGATCAAACCATTGAAGCCTTAATAGGGGAATTTCAAGTTTACCACCATAAGAGCAATCCTTATCATTCTTAGGAAAATGGAATTATGGAAGCATTCAATAAGCTTCTAGAGAATCCACTAACAAAAGTGTGCAATGTGAACAGAAATGACTGGGATCTAAGTATTCTAGTGATGTTGTGGGCATAAAGGACAACATGTAATAATTTAACAGGAAAAACAACTTTTAGGTTTGTATATGGACAAGAACTGATCATGCATATGGAACACATTGTGCCAAGTTTAAGAATTGCATGTTTCACAAACATGGAATATTTTGATATAATGGAAGACAGGATGACACAATTACTTTCTCTAGAAGAAGACATGTTTATAGCATTTTTACATCAGTAAGTGAAAAAGCAAGGGAGAAAGCTTGACATGACATGCACATCAAGTAGAAGACATTTCAGGAAGTAGATATTTTACTTTTATATGAGAGAAAATTCATGAAGTTCCAAGGAAAACTTAAAACACATTGTTTAGGACTGTATATCATCAAGCACATTTTTGATGGCAGTGTAGTTTGGCTTGCAAAGTTAGATTGTCACCTAATTCCAGAATGACTGAATGGTAGCAGATTGAAGGTATATAGGGACAAGTTTTTCCTTGGAGCTTTACGCCAAAGGACGAAAGGAGAGGAGACTCAGAGCCACCTGTAGTTGAAAGTGGGCAATGGACTATAAACTACTTTATAGAAGGGAACATCCCCAAAGGAATATTACTCCATGATATTCAGTAGTATATCGAAGTTCGAAAGAACAGTGACGAGGGAAATATTACTGTGCCACAAGGGAAGGTTCATCGAATTTATTTAGAAATATGACCTTTGGAAGGAAAAAGTTGTCGTTAAAAGAAACTTGCCATTAAAAGGTGTGGGATAAACACATTTATGAAGCACAACTAGCTAGATCTAGCACCATATCTACATTGAATGAGCAAGATTTAAGCTAATCATGAGGTTTGAAATTCAAATCCCCTAGAAAATTCATGTCCTGCTCCACATTTTACACTTTTCCATCTGGAGAATTAAGTGTTAGAAATCGCAACTAGGTGTGAGACCCGTTTGCTGATGTATGTCTGAGAGAAGTTTCGAAGAGTTTGCTAGAGAGTTTGTAGAGAAAGGACTAGGAGGCTTCATGGAAGCCTAGACTGGTATATTTGCAGCATCAAGTGTACCTGTGGCCCTAACGTGCGCGAGGTATTCGTGAAAGTAGGTAATAATGGAAGAATAACCACAAAGAAGACAAGAAAAGGAACTAGTTGGAGCATCAGGAGTCGAGCTAAGGACATCGCTTAGAAGTAACATAGCGAAAGAGCAGTGGACAAAGACTAAGTAGGATAAGGAACCTATTCATAAGGTGAAGAAACCAGTGCAATAAAAAGAACTAGAACAAATCCATGACAGTGAAGAGGACGTTGAAATACACAAGATGGAGAGAGAGGGTGCATAAATTCCCTCTGTCTTGCCACCATATATGCGACTAGGGAAATCAGATGCCAAGTTAGTTAAATATCCCAAAGACATGAAATTAGGCACTTTAACACTGCTACTACTCGAAAAAGTTCCATTTGAAGGAAAATTACAGGGAAAAATTATGCAATTGAAGATGGAGGATTGGGACTTCAATGACCTAAGTAAGTATCCTAATTTCAATTCGAGGAAGTACCTACAATAGGTATACTATCCAGAAATCGGAGTTACAAGGTTGGAGCCACACTAGTGGGCTTTTGGATTGCAGAGATCAGGCTTACTAAACATGTTAAACGTGCCACACTTCCGTAGAAGCACATTTAACACAACATGTATTTGACAGTTATGGGTATTAGTGCATGATAGATACCTCTGGATGGGGAAGAGGATCCCGATTGATGAAATTTTGATAAGAAGTATTATTGGATTTCCCTACCAAGCAAAGGACCCTGCTAAAGAGTTCGTTGGAAAAAACAAAGATAAGGCAATAACACAAACCATGAAGTACAAGTACGGGCTAATCAATAAAACGTGAGGTTATGATATTAAATTCATTTGTGAAAAAGGGGTGTGCTTCGCCACACACATCTTTGCTGGAAAAATATTGAGGAAGTGTAGAGCAAGCGAAGTCCCTGCGGTCATAGTTTCCTTAGCTACGCAGTGCAACAACAAGGTTTAGTTCAACTGGGCCAGACATTTATGTAGGCAATTTTTGGAGGATTTTTGTGAAGCATAGGAAGAGGGTAAGACATTTCATTATGTGTGTTTGATCTTGATCATCGTTTTGTTAGCATGGAAGGAGCTGAAGGATTCACAGTTTCCTCTAGTCAAAGCAGATGTATGCGAAGCCACGTGGTATGCCTCACTCAGGGATACCAAGGAGCCATTGCATGCACAAGCGAAAATGATCTTCTTTGTACTATTGGACATGGAGTTGTACATGGTGGTGAACCATCATCCTAGGTTGCACCTCACCAAGAGCGGTTGAAAGACTACCGCCAACCTAGGGGTGTGACATCGCCCCCCCCTTGTACTGGTTTTTGACCTTTATCGACTTAGTGACCATATCACTGGCTTGCAAAAATAGGCGCTTCTAGGGCGTTGGCATTTCTCTAATAAATCTAGCTTTGATATGCAGTCCTGGATTGAACAGAAGTGGAAGACTATGCTTGCCTATATGCCAACAGTTGTGAGGTTGTTGTGGGGATGGTACAACTTCCATTTTCTGAGTCAGGAAGACTTACAAAAGACCAAGGCTATCCCATGGATTGATGGGCGTAGTTTCCAAGAACTACATTCTTGGTTTATTGGGTTCAATTCCCTGAATACTACCCTGCAGAATAAACTAATTTGGGTGAATTTTCCTAGTTTGTCGATCAAACTTTGGATGAAGCATGCCTTGGAGGACATTGGGAATGCAATAGGGAAGCTTAAATATGCTAATCCTCAGTGTTTGCAGGCCCTTGATAAGTGGGTCACATGGATTTTAATTGAAAAAGAATATTGGGGTGGCTTCCCAGACCATATTGGTCTCCACTGGGAGGAGACACACCTTACCGAAAGGCTGGATTACTAGGGCGTCCCATTCCGCTGCTCCCTCTGTCACCATACAGGGCACATGGTGGCTAATTGTCCTCGATGCAGGGGTGGACGATATCATGGACATAATCATATGGGGGCACCGAACAAGTTTGATCCGGCTATTGCATATTCTCAAGGTCATGATGCTTGCAGTCAATCAGGGATTTTTCATAGATCTCACTCTAAAAAATACTCTGCTCATGGATCTTCACGTGATGGTTTTTCTCCTCGTGACAGTATTTCCCTAGTTTATATTCCATCAACTTCCCATTCTTTTGAGAAATCGGAACCCATCGCCATTCAGTGTCCAGCTCCGCCTTCTTGCACAACCTTCCTGGATTTTTCTCCTCGCAATATTAATCCTAAGTTATATTAGGCACATGATGTCCCGTCCACCTCATATGTAACCCACATTCCATCTCCCCCTCGTGTGCCTAAAACTCAGAGTCTTCCCATAAGCAGCAGCCCTCCGGTTACTCCTCGGCACTCACTTATCAAATTTGTCAGTGGTGACTTGGAATCACTACTAAACCGGAAAACCCTTAATCTCCAGTCACTTACTATCCATAATCCGGGCAACCTTTCCTCCCCACAAATGAGTGCTAACTCGGCGGGGAACATTACTTTTTGGCAACAAAGTAACTGTGGTAGCCATCATTTTAGGGGTCCTGTCAGAAAGATAATTTCACACTCCCCTATTGAAAACTTCCTTGTCGATGTACCGATTGCTGACATTCCATCTATTCAGACCCTTGGAGCACTTATGCCCACAAGGAATGTGCCATTATTACTATATTATCTCTCAACATCCAGGGTTTGGGAACACCCTCAAAGTTCTTAGGTCTTAGGCAATTATTTCACTATGTCCATCCCTGTGTTATTTTATTACAAGAAACCATGCATTCGGTTTCTAATGTTGTTTATTTATGGAAAATGTTCCCGCATTGGTATATTTCTGCCACAACCTATGCTGGCCTATCGGGTGGGCTTGTGGTCATAAGGGATTATTTATGGAAAATGTTCCCGCATTGGTATATTTCTGCCACAACCTATGCTGGCCTATCGGGTGGGCTTGTGGTCATAAGGGATCCGTTCTGGGTGCAAGAAAAAACTTTCTCATGCTCAGCCGACATTCTGATTGAGGCTTACTTTCGTGGGCAACCGGAATGTATACATACTCTGAACTTATATGGTCAATATAGGAACATGATTTCCTTTTGGAAGGAACTGTTCGACTCTGGTATATTGAACCTGGCTTCACCGATTATGGCGGGGGACTTTAATTGTACAATCGGTATGGATGAAGTGTGGGGGAGGACAGCCAAAGGAGATCCTATTGCGGGAATGATCCGCGAGGCTATCATAGATCATAATTTCATTGATATATGTCCACAATCAATCCTCCCTACATGGGATATTGGTAGGAAAGGGGAGGCATATATTGCGAAAAGGCTGGATCAATTCATCCTACATGAGACCTTGATGGATCGCCTGGATAATGTAAATTTGGAGGTCATTAGTAATTTTCTTTCACACCATCGGCCTATTGTTTTGCGTTGACGGGCGGGGATCCACAAGTATGGTTATCTCCTTATGTTTATATGGAATATTATGTACATAATCCATATAATTAATATATAACTTTTTTTATTCTGGGAAAAAAATAAACGCTGAAAATATAACATTTAAAAAATGGAAAAAGTAACATGCTTAACTTTAGACTACGCTATTCTCGCTCATCATTGTGTTTTGTACCATTGCTCGGAACTGTTTTTAGCCTTTCAAGCTGATCAGCCTTAACATCTGACATTCAAGTACATTTTGGCGCTTGAAGTTTCAAGTGGCCATCGTTAACAGTTGAGGATGAAATAATGTTCCGGCCGTGTTTCTCTGTTTTTTTTAATAACGTTAAGATTTGTTAAGTTGTCAGGTCCCGAAGTTTGAAATGCACTATATTGTTTAAAATTTTAAATTTCATAGTGTAATTTGTCGAGTAATTTGTGGTTTTATTGAAGAGTAAAATCATATTAGGTTAGTTTATATTGGAGATATATATTAATGAAAAAAATGATATAATAATCAATATAATAAGGTAATTTGGTTGTTTTAAAAAATGGAATAAAAAAGTAAAAATCTATAATATTAAAATTTTTTAAATTAAGAGATGTATATTAAATTGTATAAGTATGAGTTAATAATGTGATTTTTAAATATTTTTCTAATATATTAATTAAATTAAAAATATTATTTAATATGTAAAAAATGCATGTGTAAGTTCATTAAATAAAAGCTAAATGACAATTAAAAAAACCTATGTTATAAGAATCATTGCCTCTAATTTATATTAGGCCTCTATTCGTTATATCACAGAATCGATTCCGCTTCTTTTGCCTCTAATTTATACTGGGCAGTGAGACTATTGACTGAGCAAAACCCGATTGCAATGGTACTGCGGAAGCACAAAGAAGATCCAAGTGAGGTACAATCATAGTGGGGATAGTGAGATCTAATTCCTCTTTCATTATCAAATAATAAAATTTGAATCTCGGATGTTGAAATGTATCATTAATATTAATTTGTTTTATTTTATTCCAGTTTCACTACAATCTAATTTACATATTTTTTAATTGCCTTTCCAAAACTTTTATCGTCGTTTCATTTTCATTGGTTATGCGATTTAATATTTTCCGGCACTTCTGTGTAATTGTTACTTTTTCTACACCTTATCAATTTTTACGTTATTGCTCCGGTGAAAAGACTTGTTAATTCTATAATCAAGATATATATCCTTCACTCATAGGTATTTTTATATTCAATAATATTTTAGTCATATATTTTTACCGCGTAAAGGAGAAGAAACCAGAAATCCTCTTCATGAGTGAAGCAGACTTACTCTCTTACAACTTTTTTTATTAATAATTAAATTATATATCACTTAAAAAAAATATTTGTATAATTGATTGTATCAAATGAGTTAGAAATGGTTATGTGGTTGTAACGCATCTTCTTAGTTTAGGAGTAGTTCCTAGAATTTAGGAGGTTGTTTACAACTACCTACTTTTCAGTGATGTATTTAATATTGTAATATTTATTCGATGTAAGGTAGAGTGAAGGTGAGAGAGAGTCTCCTCTTTGTTTGAGTGCAGTCTCCCAGGTGCTGTACACACCTGTGAGCTGCAACTTCTGCATTTAATTCAAAGTGTGATTTTTATCTTGGTATCAGAGCGTAGAGTAGGGACAGCCTTATTTTTTTTAGATGCATCATTGATTAGATAACTGTAGCGGCAGTGGAGTATCAGGTGGACTCCAGTAACACCTGAAGACGGATCTCAGATGACTGATCATCTCTGAGTGCAAGGAAGGGTTGGCTTGAACTTGTTGTGCGCGTTTGAGTGCAGAAGCGGATTGACGAGATTTTTTAGTGAACAGACGCGCCCATTAGCGCGGGTTTGAGGCTGATTAGCACGCCAGCGAAAACGCGACTGAATTGGCGCGGCTCCGAGGCTGTCAAGCGTGCCAATTTCCGTGGACATCGTGAATTTTTCTTTTTTGCAATTGGCGCAGATTTGTAGCTCTTAAAAGCGCCATAGAGCCAACCTCTTTCTCTCTGGAAATTTGCAATTTTTTGTTGCAGATTAGGAGTTGGCTGGTGGTGGCACGTGGAGATTCAGCTCGATGGCAGCAGATTTGATTTGCCCGGTGGTGGCGAATTGAGGATCCTTGATCAGCTCGGAGGTAGCAGATCGGACCTACCCGGTGGTGGCGAATTGAGGTTCTGTGATCCGCTCAGTGGTAGCAGATCGGACCTGCCCGGTGGTGGCGAACCAGAGCTCTGTGATCTACTCGGTGGAAGCAGATCGGTGTTTTGCTCGGTGGTGGCGCAGTGCAGCTCCTTGATCTGTTCGGTGGAAGCAGATTGCCCTTGCCCGGTGGTGGCGTGTTGGAGCTTGCTTGTTGATCTGTTTGGTGGTAGCAGACCGGTTTTGGCCGGTGGTGGCACAGTGAAGTCCCTAATCTGTTCGGCAGCAGCAGATCGGACTTGCCCAGTGGTGGCACAATGAAGTTCCTGATCTGTTTGGTGGTAGCAGATCGAACTTGTCCAGTGGTGGCCGATTGGAGTGTTCAGTTGGGCAAAAATGAACAACAGCATAGAATCATACCTCCACGAGTCTGGCAAGCTCGATGGAACGAACTTCTCTAACTGGAAGTTCAAAATGCAAACTTTGCTGGAGAGTGCGAATGCATGGTTGATCGTCTTGGGAAATGAGCAGAGAATTGGAACACCGACCCAAGAACAAGACTGGGATAAGAGAGAAACGAAGGCGAAAGTCATACTGAAGATGTCTGTCAAAGACAACATTATCCCCCATATCAGAGATTGCAAGTCGGTTGCGGATATATAGACCACAATCATGAGTCTGTATGAGACACAAAACACAAATCGTTTTCTGGCACTCAAGGGAAAATTGTTTGCATTAAAAATGGATGAGAATGAATTCGTTGGTGGTTTCATGGCCAGAGTCAAGGATCTGAAAGACAAATTGGGAGCCATTGGAGAGAAGGTATCAGACTCAAATCTGGTCACACTCACATTGAACAGAATGACCGATGAATATCAGACATTCATCTCTGGGTTGTCAGCGAGGGAGAAAGCCCCCTCGTTTGATGACCTGACAGCGATTCTGCTCCAGGAGGAGGAACGAAGACAGAATCTGAAAACTCAGAGCAATGACTTAGCTTTGATGGTGAAGAGGCGACAGTACAGAGGAAAGCAGCACTAGCACTGACATCAGCATCAACATCCGCAGCAGCAGTAGCAAAAAGGGGCCAACTCTTTTCAAAAGAAATCATTCAGAGGTATGACTGATAATTATGTTAAGAGATGTTTTTACTGTGGGAAGCCTGGTCACCAGATTAAAGAATGCTATAAGAGGCAGGCGGATGAAAGAAAAGGCAAAGAGAGGAAACATCAGGGGTGTTTTGCTGGAGAAGAGGATGACCACAACCATGATCTTCGATTATTCACAGTCGACTGTGCACTTTCAGCATCAAAAGGAGATGAGGATAGTATATCGTATGTCGATTCTGGCGCATCCTCGCATATGACTGGTAAGAAAGATTGTTTTGAGTTTCTTGAAGAGTCTGCATGTGGATCAAAAATTTAATTAGGAGATGACAGTGGGTATGAGATCAAAGGTTGTGGGGATATTCCTATGAAGCTACCTGGTGGCGACATCAAACATCTCAAAAATGTTTTATATGTTCCAGGAATTAAAAAGAATTTGATCTCTGTCTCTATGATAACAGACCAGGACATGCAGGTGCAATTCTTCATGAATGGATGTGTCATTCAGGATAGCCAATTGGAGACAGTTGCAACAGGAGTACGCGCGGGAAATTTGTACAGACTAGATGCAAGGAGCATGCCACGACAAGCGATGGTTGCAGCAACATCAACAGTCGAAAATATCTGGTATGAGAGATTTGGACATCTCAATTTGCAAGACCTCATCTTACTTCAAAATAAAGGTATGGTCAATGGATTTCCTGTTTTACATAATATCAAATTGGAACGTGATGGATGTGCATTAGGGAAGATGCATAGAGATGAATTCCCTTTGCATGTTAACAGAAAAGAAAGAGACATCCTAGAACTAGTGCATACAGATATTTGTGGACCTATGCAGACTAGGTCTTTAGGAGGTGAATACTACTTTCTACTGTTTACAGATGACTGCACTAGGTTCTCTTGGGTATATTTTTTAAGCAAAAAGAGTCAAGCTTTCCAATACTTTAAAGAATTCAAATCTATGATAGAGAACCAAACAGGAAAGAAGATAAAGATTCTCCGCTCGGATCAAGGGGGAGAATACAGGTTAGGTGAGTTCATGAACTTCTGCAAGCAGCATGGGATTATACAGCAATTCACAGTGCCACACACTCCACAGCAGAATGGAGTAGTAGAATGCAAGAACAAGACCCTTGTGGAGTGCGCGAGAAGTATGCTTCAAGGTAAGGGTATTTTTAATGGTCTTTGGGCAGAAGCCATTAATACTGCTGTTTATTTGAAGAATATGAGTCCCACCGAATGTCTAGGTTTCAAAACCCCCTTTGAGGCATTGTTTGGACTCAAACCAGTAGTCGGTCATTTAAGAATATTTGTATCTAAATCTTTTGCTCATATACCAAAAGCAGATAGGAAAAAGCTAGACCCCAAAGCCTTGAAATGTATATTTGTAGGATATGGCATAGAGTATAAGGCATCCAAGTTATATAATCCTGCGACTCATAAAGTTTTTGTGAGCAGAGATGTTGTTTTTCATGAACAGACAGAAGATGGAAAGGAAGACTCTAACAATGACAGCCACATTCCATTGCTAATAGAGATGAACAGTGACGAAGATGAAGAGCAGGAGGAGGAGCAGAAACAGGAAGAAGTAGCAGCAGATAGTGTAATAAATGATGATGCAAGCCTGGAAAGTGCTGAAACAGATAGAGTTGAGGTAAGTCCTCTACCTAGAAGATCAGGTAGGTAGACTAGACTACCTGTTAAATTGAGAGGCTATGCTTTAATGTCCAAAATTTTAAATATTGTAGAACCCTCAAATTATGAAGAAGCAAGTAAATCAGATGAATGGAGGGTTGCAATGCATGAAGAAATTGAATCAATATATAGAAATCATACTTGGGACTTAGTTGAGTTACTTGAAGGAAAAACCCCTATAGGTTGTAAGTGGTTGTATAAACCTAAGATAAATGCAGATGGGAGTGTAGAAAAATACAAAGCTAGACTGGTAGAAAAAAGTTATTCACAGCAAGAAGGCATAGATTTCGATGACACCTTTGCCCCTGTAGCTAAACTTAATACAATTAGAATGCTAATCTCTTTAGCAACAAAACATAAATGGAAGCTACACCAGTTAGATGTTAAATATGCATTTCTGAATGGAGAATTAAAGGAAGAATATATTTAGTACAGCCTCCTGGTTTTGTGAAAAAGGGGCAGGAGCATTTAGTGTGTAAACTGCATAGGGCACTTTATGGTTTGAAACAAGCCCCTAGGTCATGGTATGACAAAATTGATTCATTTTTTATTGAGCATGGTTTTCATAGGAGCCTCAACGATCCAAATCTGTATACCAAGATAAATAAACAGAGGAAAATCATTTTGATTTCTTTGTATGTGGATGACATGATAATAACAGGGAATGCAGATAATTTGATCAAAGAAATCAAGCAACAAATGTCATAGGTATTTGAAATGAAAGACCTTGGAGATCTTCATTATTGCCTAGGTTTGGAGGTGTGGAAAGATTCTGGTCAAACTTTTCTAACTCAAGGAAAGTATGCTAGAACCTTGTTGGAAAGATTCAGAATGGAACAGTGTAAAACAACAGCAACACCATTGCAGCAGAATCTCAAGTTAAACATTCATGATGGCACAAAACAGGTGGATGCCACTTTGTATAGATAGCTAGTGGGAAGTTTAATATATCTCACGACAACTAGACCTGATCTGGCATATTTCGTTAGTGTGCTGAGTCAGTTTATGTCTAGACCACTTGAAAGTCACTGGATTGCAGCAAAATGTGTGTTGAGGTACCTTAGTGGTACTTGTAATTATGGTATTTTATACACTGACATTTCTAATGTTACTTTAACAGGTTATTCAGATTAAGATTGGGCAGGAAACCTGGATGATCGTAGATCCATCACAGGATATGCATTTAGTATTGGATCCGGGGTTATCTCGTGGAGTAGAAGAAAGAAAACCACTGTAGCATTATCATCATGTGAAGCCGAGTACCAAGCATTGTGTGCAGCTACATGTGAAGCCATCTCGTTGAGGAGATTGCTCAGCGATGTAGGCGAAGGACAAAGAGAAGCAACCATCATCAAAAATGATAACCAGAGCACAATAAATCTTGCATACAATCAAGTTTTCCATAAGAATACTAAACACATTGACACTCAGTTTCACTTTGTACGAGAAAAGATACAGTCTAAGGAAATTTGTGTGGATTATTGTAATACTTGTGATAATTTAGCTGATATTTTTACTAAGCCTCTAGGGCGTGTAAAGTTTGAGTTATTTAGAGGGATGTTAGGAGTGCAAAATAACCCTTTCTCCATTAAGGGGGGGAGTTAGAAATAATGGAGAAATGGTTATGTGGTTGTAATGCATCTTCTTAGTTTAGGAGTAGTTCCTAGAATTTAGGAGGTTGTTTACAACTACCTACTTTTCAGTGATGTATTTAATATTGTAATATTCATTTGATGTAAGGTAGAGTGAATGTGAGAGAGAGTCTCCTCTTTGTTTGAGTGCAGTCTCCCAGGTGTCGTACACACCTGTGAGCTGCAACTCCTACATTTAATTCAAAGTGTGATTTTTATCTAAATGTGGGGCTACATTTAATAGTGAATAGATGATTACCTTTTTCAATTTCATTTTACTTTGTTAAATTTTAAATTTTATATTAAAATTAATTAAATAGAATATATATTTACATATAGTGTTCGAAATATTTTGATAACTAATTATTAATTTTAAGTTTTCTCTTATTCATTTATTTTTATTTTTAAGAATTTTAGGTTTTTAATTTTTAATGGTTAGTTAAATGCTTTTTATCTTTTTTTTTCCTTTTCCTACATTTTTATTTATATTTTATTTACTCGTTTTCTTCTTTTAGGCATTCTGTCTTAATGATAAGTCCTAGACTTGAAAATCAAATTGTGGAGCATATTACAAATTTCTCATCTTCAATTTGAAAATTTATAATTATTTGAAAATTTGAAAATTGTTATTATATATATATTTTCTTCTATTTATATGATGTTGATAAATGTTTACTAAAATTAATATGGCCTATCAAACTAAAAGAAATAAAATATTATTTGATATTTTATTTCTATAATGAAAAGAAGGGAGAGAGGTGTTCCTAGATCACCATAGTTTTGTTGCCCTAACAAGTAAAAAATGTTGTTAGTGTGGCAAAGATTTATTTCTGTAATGAAAATAAGGGAGAAAGGCGTTCCTAGATAACCATAGTTTTGTTTCCCTAACAAGTCAAAAATGTTGGTAGTGTGGCAAAGCTTTCGGAAATGGGAATGGATGCGATTAATTGAGATTATCCAATATTTTGTCTCTATAATAAAAGAGAAGGGAGAGAGGCATTCCTAGATCACCATAGTTTTGTTGACCTAACAATTCAAAAATGTTGGTATTGTGGCAAATATTTTGGAGATGAGAATGCATATCAATAAGAGCCAGGAAATCCAAGAGAAAGTGTTGTTCAACCCTCTTAATATCACAAAAGTGACAGACTCTTTCGTCCCAAGGTGTTTTGGGAATTGACTAATATGGGATGTCACTTTGAAGCTCATGATAATTCATTTTTATCTTAGAAATATGCATTTTCTTATTAGCACTAGTCAAGACAGAAAGATAATTTTGGTTAGCAGATTGGGGTTGATAGCCTCCTTATAATACCTTACTGTCATTTTTCCCTCTAACTCCTTATCATCCCACAACTTATCCTTAAAATTGGAAGTAATAATGTTCTTAATATTATTCTTATTCTCTAATGATTATGTTGTAAAACTTCTTCTTATATATGAGATACCTAATCATAGCCATGCTTTCAAAGGGATAAATGCTAGCTTCAATTAAGAGGATAAGGTAGGGAGTATTTCCTTTAATATTATGGTTGTAAGTTATAAATTGCTTTTGGATCAACTCAATCTTCCTCATTGGTTCTCACTTCACATCCATATAAAATAACAAGAGTGATAAGAATATCAAAGAGGAACGTTTTTTAATCCATACCCAAAGATTTGTCAACTTACACTCATTTTCAAGCCCATAGTAAATTCTCTAACCCTCTATTATCTTTTTTCTCAATACTAAAATTCTAATTAATAATGATGCAGGTTAATATTCATATATTTCAACAATATTAAAATATTTACTATATATATTTTTTGAAATTTAAATAAATAAACCAATGAATTATATATAATAATTCTACTATTATATATATATATATATATAAAACAACTTTAAAAAATAGTTATAAATATATTAAACTATGTAAACGAACCAAACGAGCAATCTGCCTAATATTTTTTTTATCACTATTAATATTATTAATCATATTTTACTTTCAGTTCATATTAAAATATATTTAATATTATTAATATATATTTTTTTTAAGAAAAGAGGGGTGATTGATAAGGTTATGGAGTTTTGGTTTTGTTATGTATTTATTTTATAAGAATTTTTATCAATTGGTTAGACTATAAGCCCATTGGTAGTCTATATCATGGAAATAGTTGGTTGGTTTTTGTTTTAAAAGGAGGATACGGATATGGTATATAGATTTATGCTTTATTTTGTGGGCTTAAGGGAATGTTTTCACTCTCTCGAAATTGGATTTTTTTATTTTTTGCAAATCAGCTATTTGTCTATCAAGATTAGATAGTCATATCTTCTTTTATTTTACTGTAGTGGTGGTATTTCTAAGTTACTAGTGAAAAAATTGGCTACTACATGTTTAGCTCTAAGAGATAGGATAGTAAATTTTCATGTGCTAAAATTTTGTTGAAATGGATTTTAAAAAAGGTCTTTCTAAGGGGATTCAACTTGACTTGAGTGCTAGTCCCATCTTTAGGCTCTCACATTATGAGTAGGTCCTTTTTAGAAGAAATTTTTTTCATGTGTATGGGAACCTTGCAAAGAGATATATAGAAGCTTCGACGTCTCTATCTTCTTGTATCTCTCCAACTTCTCAAAGTAACAATCAAAAAGAAGCATTCAAGCCAGTTTCAAGGAAGCACAAAAATCATCTATTTAAAAGACCTCATTCCAATAAGTATGAATCTGACCAACATCCTCCCTCTAGTAATGGATATGGAGCTTTAAATTCCTCAGAGGAAGAAATCATAATTGAAGAAGATTGGAAATATCTAGATCAAGTGTGTTTAGAAAGCATCAATTCGCTTGTTCAGGAAGAGACTACTACGAAAGAGATGGAAAAGGTAACCACCCCTCTTATATTTACCTAACTTCACCGGCATGCGAGGGTAAACATGAGACAGAGAGCTACTATGACATGACTTGGCCTCCTAGGTCCCATTAAGGAAGTGGGGCTGACTACTGATGACAAACTCAGCTTCCAAAACATCTTATAGGTGTTACAAGACACTCAACGGTTGAGGAACCATCCTAGGTGACCAAACCCTGAGTTGTACCCCTTCTTTTCTACCCTGGATCCACAACAACACCCACAACAAGGCCTCCATGTGGTTGGAACCCTCCAACCACATGCACAAGCTTGCATCGATGCGATTGCAACAAGAAATTTCTAGTTAGGAGCATGCGTCCCAGATTCTGAGCCTAAATTCCACGTCAGCCTCCAGACCATTACTGTAAACTTCCTTTAACTTCTCATATGCATAAATGTCATGAAAACAAAGTTAAACATCCAAAATTGAGTCAAAGACTTGACCTAACTAGGCCTAACCATGGAAATCATTTTTTAAAACATATTGAGAACATGTAATATACATGTCATGAACGCATATCTGAACATAGGGTTTTGATACTTATTTGATAATCATAAAGATGTATAATTACCTATCATAATAGCTACAACAACACTTGTTAGCTCATGAATTCAATAACCATTCATAAAAAAATTAGACATATCCAGAGCCATAACTAGAACCTATTATAAAACCATGCTTATAACCACCATATAACCAAAATAATAAACAATATAGAACAACCATCAAATCCAGATAATAAAAGGTACAAGTTCTCATGAAATACAAGAGGAAATGAGCTCTTATGAACATATGGAAAATCAAACCAAATAAGGGGCTTCCACATACCACCCGACCAAAGATTAAGCTAAACCAAATCTTTCTTTCATCCAATCACCCTCGCGCCCTATTCCAAGCATAAATGTGGGACTGAAGAAAAAAACAACCAGGGATTTCTAGAGATTAAACCACTTCCACCCTAAGGCCTTAGTGCAATCCTGCTAAAACTCGTCAAGGGATTCCTAGGACAAAAACAAATACATAAAAAACCATGCTTTACCGCAGTCCTTCCAAAACTATTCAAGGGATCACTTGGCGCAAAGAAAGCACATAAACAGCCTGAATTTATCACAATACCACCAAAACCGGTTAAGGAATCACTAAAACCATAAAAGCTTGATGCCTTCAAATTTATTCACCAACATCTGGAAGAATTTACCTGTCTCCACCCTCAGGCTTTAACACAATTCCGCGAAAACCATTCAAGGGATTTCTATGCCCTTGGGAATTTTCCTAAGACTACCTCACCCAGTTTCAAAACCATCTGACAATCCAAAGCTAAACTAAATGAAAGCACCCCATCACACCATGCCTACCCAATAATTTCAGGTAAGGTTGAAACCACTATCATGCTTGGAAAAACCCATGCCAATGCCAGCAAGAGAACCAAACACACAGATATAGCTACGAAATAGCACATGCAACACATTACCTGTACGTATTCTTGTTGAAGCTTCTTGATCCAACTTTTCCTTGCTTGTCCCATGCTTTTATAGTCCTTCCTTTTCCTTCCTTTGCTTTCTTTCTTCAATTCTAGAGTTCTCCAAGAATTCTCTAAGTGTGCGATAGTATGAGAGAATGAGATAATAGAAGTGAGCTCCAAGATTGAACTGACAAAAGTCAAATTGACAAAATATGTGAATTTATTCTCATAAGCCTTTTTATTATTAAGGCCTCAATTTTCTTCAATTTCCTCTATTTTCCCTTCAATTTCCTTCTCATGCAAACTTGTGACCTTTCGTCTCCCTTTTCTCCTATTTTACTTTAATTGCATAAATAAAATGCCAACTAATGTCTCTTTTCCTTTTCAAATCCTTTGCCAATGCCTTTGCCAATTTCCTTTGCCATTATAAACCAATATGAACACCCATGAGGATGTTTACCCAACATTCAACCCAGAATACATGTTCCATGACCTTGGTCTTAATTTTCTTTTATTAACTTTATTACATGACCTTTTAGCACAGGGATGTTACAGGCCCGCCCACCCCCCCAATAGGTTAACACCATCCTTCGCATTCTATGACACCTCTGACTAGAAAGACTACTAAAAACCAAAACATACTGACCATGGAGCTTTATAACTTAGCTTGATGTAGTAATTACAATGAAGAAGTTGTTGAAAAGAAAAACCAACATGACAAACTTAACAACATGAGAAGCATACAACTTTTTAGAGCTTTATAACACAACTCATTGCGCTATTTACAAGAACAACCATACATGCATACATATATATATATACAAAAACTTATTTCCTCAACCAACAAACAATGAAGGGTACATAGCTCACATCTGATCAACCATCTCCCATGTAGCTTCATTGAGTCTAAAGTGCTTTCACTGCACTTTAACTTGCTCAATTGCTCTGTTATGGAGCATGACTTGTTTCTATTACGAAATGCACTAAGGTTTCGACAGGAATTCTCCTTCTAGCTCGTCCTATAATAGAGATCAATCAATCACACAATCAACATCTTTTACATAATTCTTAAGAAGTGAAACATTGAAAACATCATGGACTTTCACTGTCAGAGACAATGCAAGTCTATAGGACATTGGTGCAAATCCTTTCAAGGATCTCAAAAGGCCCACAATATTGAGGTTTAATTTGACATTGTTGGGTCCAACCCAACTTGTCCATATTTTGGGAAGAAATCCAAGTTTTGTGGAAGCACACAATAGAAACGATGTCATAGAGTACGAACTGAATCATGCAACAGAGGAGTGGAGCATGAAAAAGTTGTTTCAACATCGGTGCTTCGTGGCGAAGCTCCTTCCTTTTTGTGAAAGCATTAAAATATTGTAAGTTTGTTCGTTTTGGCAACAATCCCTTGTATTTTCGAACCCATGGTATTAGGTCCATGGTAATGTAATTATGTAAATCCCTCATGTAATAATATATATATGGATGAATAATAAAGAATAAGGTATCATTAGAATATTGAATTGGATAAAATCTATGTTTATGTGATACTTTTGTGGTTTTTATTTTGGAGGACAGATGAGGCTCCACAATTTTGCGCATGGAGGCCTAGGTCTGTAGCTGAGTGTGCACATCATCTTCAACTTCTTGTGTAGACACCCTACAACTATGTGCGCAAGGGAGAAATGTTTGTTGTGTTGAATTCCAAATTATAAGCAACAGTTCTTGTGGATGTAGTCCCACATTCGGATGAACCATGGTAAAATATGTGTCTCGGTGTTCATTTTCTTATTAACTGCACCTTATTTTAGTATTGTACAGTTTATGAATGCTTATGTTATGATTAAATGATGAATGTAACTTTGTGAAGTAAAGTATAAGTATGAAGTAATTTGATGAGGTTAAGTTGTTTATAAGAATGAAAGCATAAAAAGAATACAACATTTCCATAGTGTAGTATCCCTCAGGCTGCAAAAACCTGGTTTTGCAACCTCCCATAATCACTTCAGGTGAGACTGTAATCTACTTGCAGATCATTCTCAAGAGGGCCAATGGTTGAGTGTTTTTTTGGTGTGCAGCACACATTGAACATGGGTCAAGCCAACCTAAGCCAACAAATGGCTGTGTTGCTGGGATGGGGATCTGTTTGAGGGATATGTTTTGGCATTCGTTGAATAAAGAAATCCAATAGTGGGTAGAACAAAAGGAACACGAATTTGTAGGTTAGGAGAACAAAAATTCTAAACTACCATCTAGAAGGTGCTTGGAGAATTATATCTTTGAAGATCATTACGAGATATTCTTTAGTTTATTTCACATTGAGATATATGAGTGGATTTCAATATTGACGAAAATAAAGAATTGTTTTAAAGGAGACGAACCTAAGTATTGGACTCCAGAATTGATAAAACAACTCAAGAACACTGATAATGAAATTTCAAGATCTGTTGATTTCTGGGTTGGCAATAGTTTAGGAGGATTGATTACTGAATTCATTGTAGACTCTACGGTGTCCTATAGAGAAGATGAATGAAAAATTATTAAGGGACCACAAGGTAAGTACTTGATATCTTTGAAATTCTTGATTACGATGTTTTTGTGTGAAAAGGGAATTCTTTGAATGTAGTTAGATTAGTAGATTATGTTTGGAAAAGTATTTGAACAAGAGATCGAAACAACGCGAATTGGAAAAAGGTATAAAGTAGACACTAAGAAGAGACCTTTCTGCCAAGATCTGAAGCTTTTCATAGAGACTAAATAAAACCCTCAATTGAGTGAACCCGAAGGTGAAGGAAACCCCTTGAGAATCTCGAAGGAACTCCACAATATTCACTCTTTCAGCCTGAATGTGTATTGAAGCTTGAATCTAGCCAGAGTTAGAAAAATTTTGGTTTCCCCCGCCCCCTTGCCTCCCATTCCCCTCCCTTATGAATCCCCTTCCCCCCTGAAAAGAATGATGGTCGATGATATTAAGTTGCCAATCTTTGAAGGAACTGGATCATAGGATTAAGAGCAATTCTAGTTCTTATGTGTAGAAACCTTGAATAATATGACACATATTCACAAAGATTATCCCGATTATACACTATTGCAGAATACATGCATAATACATAACCTCCTCTATGTTGATCATCAATTTACAGAAGAAGAAACAATAACATGCGCACATAGAAGCATCAATCGCACATATCAACACAGTATTTTCTCGGGGAAAGCATCTCACTAAAAACCCCAACTATCTGTATATTATATTGATTGAGAACATGTAACAATACATAGTACAATACTCCTCATAAGTATCCAGCACTATCTCCACCTGTTACACACAATAAAGCTTAGATCTGATCTCCAAATCTCCCCCGCTGCTTGCTTTCCTCTACTGCGCAATCCTGCATGAGAATGGATGATAATGGCTCAAGCAAACTCGTATTTACTTGGAAAAATCACGTGAGCACAAGCTACAATTTCCCTTGGCCTCATTGGCTTTACTCAATCCATTGCATGTGCAAATCTCATGCACAATTGATAGTCACAACTCACCCTTTCATTTACCTCTAACACTTGTCTCCACTGAACTGTCGATGCACTAAGTTAACTGATGTATTCTTCAGTTGCATTATGAGTTAATAATTAGTGAATTAATTAATAACTAATTCACACAACTCATCACTTAGTCTATTGGCCAGTTAGATTAAATACAACTAGTTCAACTAAGTCAAACTGAACACAACTCCATCAACTCCTGATCCAACTCCACAGAACTCAATCACTGAAGTCCTCCATGCAATAGCTCAAGTTAACCCATGAGAACCACGTATTTCCTTCATGCAATTGCATGTGACACATCCGTAGCTCGAACTGAAGTGCTCCAAGAGAATAAGATAATGTTTATAGTCCAAATATTACTAAGGGCTAATAATATTTGACTGTTTCTATTTTTACCTGGCAGTCTAAAAATAGACTCTAATCACACCGTTGTGAACCAAAAATAGAAGTTCATCTATTTTTCCCAACATGACCAATCATCCATAAACAGCATCCTGCAACTCATGGACCGTGATCCATATGTCTAAAAATAGACATAGTCTAAAAATAGACTTGCGCCAAAAATAGCCTGCGGGACCACTTAGTGAAGGCGACTCCTTTCCACTAAGCTCCATCATCTTGTTGCATTCTAAACAAGAATTTTTTGTTGCACACTTTTCAACATTATGCGAAGAAATATGGACCGTGAACCAGATCCATGATGAAAATGTGAAAAAGGCACAACTCGCCAAAACATTCGGAGATCGAGGATTAAATTGGTATATGAAATATTCAAGCAACCAAATCAGGTCTTACATAGACATTAAATCAACATTGGTAAAGAATTAAAGAAACCAAAATCTGAGTTGCAGTGCATCACATAACAAAAGGAGATCAAACAAAGGTTTACTGAGTCAGTATGGGAATTTTATCAAAGGTTCAAGGTATTGTTGGATCAGGTGAGCTTCGATATAGCTCTACAGCAACACAAGGAATGGTTTATAGTTGTGTTGTTTCCACACATCAGATTACCTTTGACACAACAGAAAATAGAAACTGAAGTTGAAGCTTTTGAGTTGGCAATGAAGTTGGAAACTCCATTGATAGGTGATACAAATGTGGGTATGCATCAAATATAGAGTCAACTGGTGAATTTGAATCTGTAGTTATAGGGTATGAATAAGAGTAAATAAGTTCATGACGAAGTTTGGCGTACAAAATGAAAAGAAGAAGGTCACTCTAAAGAGAAATATCCTATCTCAAAAATTTACATAGCTAGTGGAGCACCTAATCCTTTGAATGTTTGATCTAGTTTATGGTGCAAGATATGCAGAACTAGAGGTGAACATCACTCTAAAGATTTATATTTGTCACAAAAATATGTGCAAGATGCAAAGAACTTGTTTTGCAAGTTCTGTAAATCAGTGGGGCATGATGAAAATAATAGTCAAGCCTATGAATTGATGATGAATGATGGTGTTGAAACATATAGAATGAAAGATGAAGAACAAGGACATGAAGGAAGTGGACATCGTAGTGGCCGAGGTGGCTATGCAAGATGAGGTCGAGGTGGCGGAGCTGGCAGAGGTCGAGGTCAGATTATTTGTTATAACTGCGGCCAGGGAGGTCACTTCACAAGAGATTGTCAAAACTAGACTACGACCTATAAGTATTGTAAAGAATTTAATCATTTCATTGAAGAATGTCTGGTACTTATAGTGAAAACGCAAGAAAATAAGAATCCACAGTTGAACTAGAACATTTAGATGATGACCACAGAACTGAGGAAAAATGAACCTCACATCAATATTGTAACAAGGAGTGGAGCTACAATGGGAAATGACAAAGCAGATGGGAAGAAGGTAGTTGAAGGTACATGGGTTAGAAATGCTACAAAGAAAGTATCGATGTTCGATATCCACAAGGAAAAATAAGTTTTCTTGGAAGCGATGCGAATCTTTATGGATGCAGGAACTTCGAAATCTAGTGTGTAGTAGAAGCATAACTATAAAAGAGAAGTAATAGAAATTGCAACCTAGGATATGGATCCAGTTATTTTAAAACATTTCCTACAAACTTGTATGGAGTTGTTGAGAAGTCAGAAAGTTGTAGGAGGATTGCATGAATTGATAGACTCATGTGCATCTAAGGAAGTACCACAAAGTGAAATGCGTGAAGTAAATAATTTATATAGACAAAAGAGATCTTGAAAGGAAATGAGGCTTAGTGCACAAATAGGAGAATATGATATGGACCAAGTCATTTAATATATAGGTTTTGGAGCTAATGTCCCATGAACAAAACATGAGAACTAATGGGTAAATCGAAGTTGGAATGGTTACCTATTCTACTAAGAATGGCGAATCAATAGAAGATTGTTCCTCTAGGAATATTATCAGGAATTACGATGGATATTGAAGGGGTACGTACTACTATACGTAATACTACAACTTTTAAGGTAATAGAAATTGTTGATGACAATAACCCCTATCCTACATTACCTGGATTGGATTGGGCATTTTCTAACATGGCTATAACCAACTTTAAGAAGAGCAAAATTATATTTGAAAGAATCAACATGAGGGTGATGGTTCCCTTGGATCCATCAGAAGGAGCCAGGCATACTGAGTCAATTAAAGAGGATTAAAACACAACTGATATTGATAACATCTATCAAGTGACAGCCGAAGAATAAGAACGAGTCAACCCTACTATAGAAGGAGAGTTAAGTTTGGAACATAACAATAATTGTGCTTCAGATTCAAAAGATGAATTAGAGAAGTGGAAAAAATAGGTTACATGAAGTGTCTACATGGCGATGTGTGAGAATGACTAAATCACTCTGCTATATAACCTATGAAGTATGTAAGTTTCCTTACTATGATGGTTTGCGTGATATAAATAATTTCTTGAAGAATATGAAGAACAAGTACAAAAATGCCAAATATTATTAGCCCCGGATATAGCCCTAAGAGCTACTCCTACTAGATGGCGGGCTACACATAAGAGGAATATAAGAACTTGGCAAGAATATCGAAGGTTGATATGCATAAGGTTTGTGAGACAGACATAGAATTGACAGATAAATATGATGGTCAAACTGATCCTAGAGAGCACACCCAGCTTTGGATGACATCATGGAGAGAGATTCGATGAGAAGAATGGGTGCATGGGTTCATCCATACACTAGAGACCATTCCTCAAAACTTATATTTGGAAATAGAACTGTGACATGGTACTATGAGATGGGCAGAGATGATTGATAGGTTTATATTGAAATTTAGCGTTGAAGATGATTGTCCATATATATATTCAGGCCTTCAGATAGTTAAAAAGAAAAATTTTTAGAAAGAAATTCCACTCAATTGGAGACTGAGTGGGTTGCGTAGCTACATAATGTATTAAAATGCTACAACATCATTGTAGAAGAAGATGAATACCCTCGCAATATTGAAATAGCAAAATATAAAGGTTACCACAAAGTGAATGAACTTGAGATAGAAATGCCTGATATAACAAAGGCATTAAAAATGAAGAAGGTGAATATAGGGCTAGAAGAGGAGCCAAAGTTTGCAACCATAGGAGCTTATTGGGATGAAGAAACAGTCAGCAAAGTGACAGATCTTTTGCATGAATATCACTACTTATTCCCCACTGACTTCTTAGATATGAAATGCATAGTAGGAGACTTGGGAGTTATGAGGATTCCTCTAAAGTTTGATGTGAAGCTAGTTAAGAAAAGGACTTATAGACTTAATCCAAGTTACAAGGAAAAAGTGAATAAATAACTTGAAAAAATGATAGTAGCTGGAATCATTGAACCTTTGGAAGAATCAGAGTGGGTAAGCCCTATGATACTACAAGAAAATAAAACACATGGTAAAATCAAGATTTTTGTTGATTTAAGGAAGCTAAATGATGCATGTTTACATGATCCATTCCCTACTCCTTCACTGATGGAGTATTGGGAAATGTAGGAGGTCAGAAAGCCTATTCATTTATAGATGGATTTTCATGATACCATAATATTATAATTGCACTAGAGGACAGACATAAGACCACCTTCACTACAGAATGGGGTTGATATCAGTATATAGTGATGCCTTTTGGGTTGAAGAATGCCCCTGTCATATTTTCAAGAGTAGTGGTTACAACTTTCAAAGAGTCTATTCATAAGTTTTTGGGTGTATACTTCAATGATTGGCCAATGTTTGGGTTAATGAAGAGACATGTTGCAAGCTTAAGACTGATGTTCAACATATGTAGGCAATATCATATCTCTCTCAATATTAAGAAGTGTATATTTTGTGTACCTTTTGGTATATTTATAGGACACATTGTTTGCAAGAAAGGATTGATGGTGGATCCTGCGAAGATTGCTATTATTGTGAATTTACCTCCACCAAAGACCTGATGCAGCTTCACACCACACTGGGACATACAGGATATTACATAAAGCTTATCAAAGGATATGTGTAGATCACTGCACCGATGGAAAAATTTATGAAGAAAGATGTAACACTTCTATGGAATGAAGTGTGTCAAAAGAGCCTCGACCCACTAAAAAAAAATATGGTAACTGCTCGTATTCTAGTTTTCTCAGAATGGAATAAGGAATTTCATGTTCATGTGGATGCTTAATGGATAGCTTTAGGAGTGGTATTGACACAACCTGGTGTAGGAGAAATAGGTCACCCCATAGATTTTGCAAGTAGGAAATTGTCTAAAGAAGAAAACTAACTATACAACTACAGAAAGGGAAGGTCTAACTATGGTATATGAATTACAAAAGTTCACACATTATTTTTTGGGATCTCATTTCAAGATGTTCATAGATCACTCTACACTAAAATATTTGGTATGCAAGCCTTTTTTAGGAGGAGAAATTTGCAGGTGGCTATTACTATTTCATGAGTATGACTTTGAAGTTATTGTTAAGTGAGGAGGACTAAATGTTGGACCTGATCATTTTTTGAGGTAAGAAATAGGAGAAGAGCCAACAAATATAGAGGATAATCTTCCTGATGCATAGTTGTTGTCAATCAGAGTAGTAGATGAGCACTTCCCTGATATTATTCAATTCTTAACCATAGGAATGGTCGCTTAAAATACCCTACGCAACAAAATGAAGAGCTAGTGGTTAAGGTAGCAAATTTTTCACTGATAGCAGGGCATTTGTATAAATTGGGACAAGATGAAATACTACACAGGTATGTTCCTGAGCATGAAAGATAGATAATTTTAATAGAAGTTCATAGTGGCACAGCTGGTGGACATTACGCAAGAAAAGCCACTACGTAGAATTTTTTAAGATCTGGACTATGGTGGCATACATTACACAAAGATGCAAAGGAATACTATCGAGCTTGTGATATCTACTAAAGAACTGGAAAACCTTCAAGAAGAGATGAAATTCCACTTGTACCACAAGTGACATTGCACGCTTTTGACCAATGGGCTATTTATTTTGTGGGACCCATTAATCTACATGGAAAAATGTTGGTGCGATGTATATAATCACTATAACTAACTATTTGACTAGGTGGGCCGAAGTCATATCTTGTGAAGAATTGCAACACAAAAACTATTTTGAAGTTCATATTTGACTATATTTTGTCTAGATTTTGATGTCCAAAGATATTGATGAGTGATCAAGGGTCACATTTATTGAATCAAACCATATAATCCTTAATAGGGGAATTTCAAGTTTACCACCATAAGAGCACTCCTTATCATTCTTAGGAAACTGGAATTATGGAAGAATTCAATAAGATTCTGGAGAATCCACTAACAAAAGTGTGCAATGTCAACAGAAATGACTATGATCTAAGGATTCCAGTGATGTTGTGGGCATATAGGACAACACATAATAATTTTACAAGACAAACAACTTTTAGGTTGGTATATGGACAAGAAGCAATCATACATATGGAACACATTCTGCCAAGTTTAAGAATTGCATGTTTCATAAACATTGAATATTGTAATATAATGGAAGAAATGATGACACAATTACATTCTTTGGAAGAAGACATGTGTATAGCATGTTTACATCAGTAAGTGAAAAGCTTGACATGACATGCACATCAAGTAGTAGACATTTCAGGAAGTAGATATTCTACTTTTATATGAGAGAAAATTCATGAAGTTCCAAGGAAAACTTAAAGAACATTGGTTAGGATTGTATATCATCAAGCACATTTGTAATGGTGGTGTAGTTCATCTCACAAATTTAGATTTTCATTCAATTCCAGAATGAGAAAATGGTAGTAGATTGAAGGTATATAGGGACAATTTTTTCCCTGGAGCTTCGCGCCAAAGGACGAAAGGAGAGGAGTCTCAGTGCCACCTGTAGTTGAAAGTGGGCAATGGACTATAAACTACTTTGCAGAAGGGAACTTCCCCAAAGGAATATTACTCCATGATATTCAGTAGTATATTGAATTCTGAAAGAACTGTGACGAAGGAAATATTACTGTGCCACAAGGGAAGGTTCGTCGAATTTATGCAAAAATATGATTGTTGGAAGGAAAAAGTTGTTGTTAAAAGAATCTTTCCATTAAAAGCTGTGGGAGAAAAGAATTTATGAAGCACAGCTGGCCAGATCTAGCACCATATCTACATTGAATGAGCAATATCTAAGCCAATCATGAGCTTTGAAATTCAAATCCACTATAAAATCCATGTCCCGCTCCAAATTTTACACTTTTCCATCTGGAGAATTCAGTGTGAGAAATTGCAACTAGTTGTGAGACCCGTTTGCTAATGTATGTCTGAGAGAATTTTCGAAGAGTTTGCTAGAGATTTTGCATAGAAAGGACTAGGAGGCATCATGGAAGCCTATGCTGGTAAATTTGCAGCATGAAGTGTAACTGTTGCCCCAATGTGCATGAGGTCTTTGTGAAAGCAGGTAATAGCGGAAGAACAACCACAAATAAGACAAGAAAAGGAACTAGTTGGAGCATCAGGAGTTGAGCTAAGGATGTCCCTGAGAAATAACATAGCGAAAGAGCAACGGACAAAGAATAAGTAACATAAGAAACCTACACATAAGGTGAAGAAACCAATGCAATAAAAAGAACTAGAACAAATCCATGACAGTGAGGAGGAAGCTAAAATACACAAGATGGAGAGAGAGGGTGCATAAATTCCCTCTGTCTTGCCACCATATATGCAACGAGGGAAATTAGATGCCAAGTTGGTGAAATATCCCAAAGAAACGAAATTAGGCACTTTAACACCACTGCTACTCGAAAAATTTCTATTTGAAGGAGAATTACTGGGAAAAATTATGCAATTGAATATGAAGGATTGGGACTTCAATGACCAAAGTAAGTATCCTAATTTCAATCTGAGCAAGTACCTACAATTGGTATACTATCCAGAGAGAGGAGTTACAAGGTTGGATCCACACCAGTGGGCTTCAGGATTGTAGAGATCAGGCTTACTGAACATGTTAAATGTGCCACACTTTCGTGAAAGCACATTTAACACAACTTATGTTTGACAATAAGTGGTATTAGTGCATGACAGATACCTATGGATGGGGAAGAGTATCATGATTGATGAAATGTTGATAAGAATTATTATTTGATTTCCCTACCAAGGAAAGGACCTCGCTAAAGAGTTGGAAAAAACAAAGACAAGGCAATAACATAAACCATGAAGTACAACTACAAGCTAATCAAGAAATCATGAGGTTATGATATTAAATCCAACTGTGACAAAGGGGTGCACTTCGCTGAACACATCTTAGCTGGAAAAATATTGAGGATGTGTAGATCAAGCGAAGTCCCCGAGGTCATAGTTTCCTTAGCTACGCAGTGCAACAACGAGGTTCAGTTCAACAGGGCCAGATATTTATGTAGGGAATTTTTGGAGGATTTTTGTGAAGCGTAGGAAGAGGGTAAGACATTTCACTGTGTGTGATTGATCTTGATCATCATGTTTTTAGCATGGAAGGAGCTGAAGGATTCAAACTTTCCTCTAGTCGAAGCAGATGTATGCGAAGCCACGTGGTATGCCTCAGTTAGGCATACCAAGGAGCCATTACATGCACAAGAGAACATGATATTCTTTGTACTATTGGGAGTGGAGTCATACATGGTGGTGAACCATCATCCTAGGTTGTCACCAAGTTTGTATGAGAAGTATCACCTAATAACATAGTTTAAGGCAGACTTTCACAGGGCATATGTAAAGGCTCGAAAGGATCCAATGGATACATGGCATCCTTTGCCATATTTGGTCACCAAATATGACCTTGTTGGTATAATACAACGTTTTTCAACAAAATGGATGAATCCAACCATAGAAAACATCGGAGAATAGAAGGACACTGCACAGGATGTGGGTTCAAGTGGAAGGGACAAAGGAAAAGACACATAAGAGATAGAGCCATAGCAAGAATAGGGTATCGAGGACCTTCTCAATGACGAAGAGCCACAAGAGGAATTTCCATTCATCATCAAGAAAATTATACCTACAACACCTACATTGAGCACAAGGAAGAATCAAAAGGCATAAAAATATAAGGGTGTAATACCACTTGCCCTTATTGATGGGGACATCGACGAAATTGGAGATGAAGTTGAGGAAGTTACAGTAGAAAACTGGGATATGATTGATAATCGCTACAGAGCATTCTTGGCAAATGTCCAACAAGGTATTTTAGAGTTAAAGGCACTGCTGTAGACAACCAGACAACTAGGACAGATGGGTCAACCACTACAGCCAGAACAACAGATAAAAACCACATTTGGATTAAGAATTATGCAGATGCTAGCTAGAGCATTAGATTTTGATCGAACTAAAGACAGAGAGTGAGAAAAAGGTTGGGATCATGTCAATATGGACATTTTCGCATTGCAACACATACATTGCATGAGTTCCCTCAAGGTAAAACAACTAAACTACAGGAGTGAGAATGACACACTTTGTTGTAAAGTATTCAGGTGGAGAAGGAAAGAGATTCGTTGAAGAGGGAGCCCGTTCAAATTATTATGGAAAGGGATGGGTCATGCCACCAATAGCAGCAACTAGAGAAAGTGATCACTAAAAATTGTAGTATAGTTCCATATGTAAAGGCCTGTGAAGAAGAGTCACCAGTAGAGAAGGTTATGAAGCTTGGCCTCACAATAAGAGATTCAAAGAATAAGCTCATAGAAATGAAGCTCGAGTATGAAGTGGAGATTATTGAGCTACAAATGAGGTTGCAGCCAATCATGCCACCAAAAGTACATGAGTAAAGGGAAACAGATCTAAAATATGCACTAAAAGACATCTCCGACATAGTGGCAGACTCTGGCAAACTACTAGATGAAACTATGCAGATTTGGACATCACTCCAGGAGGGTCCAAACATTTAGAGGATTGAAGTGGAGCTCCAAATGAAGAAGAAGAAGTTGCAAGAACTATGGGCAACTATGAAGACCTTTCCAATCTCCCAGGGGCTCTCCAGAACCACTAAAGGACAAACTCTTCAAAAGAAGATTCAAGACCTTCGAAGAAAATAACATATTTTGATAGAGAGTACTCAATTGTGGCAAGATGAGGACTTCTATATTTCAAAAGAAGTAGATGATATACTAAAGGAGCTATGATAGAGGGAGAAAGAATTGTTGTAGAAGGTTGTCAGACCAACAACACAGGCGCTACTGGAACAAGTGTGCCAAGAGGAGAAGTAGGTAGCAGAAATACTTCAGCAGTATAATTCTTCCTACATGAGAATCGCAACAAAGATTTGGGGCATATTGGCTAAGTGACTTGGTATGAGTGACATGGGAGTGTTGGGAGCTTGTTGGGCACAACCCAACTTGGCAAAATTTTAGGAAGAAATCCAAGTTTTGTGGAAGCGCGCAGTAGAAAGGATGTTATGGAGTACAAATTGAACCATGCAGCAGAGCAACCGAGCATGACAAAGATCGCAAAGCAAATTCAATGCACAACATTGAGGCTTTGTGGTGAATCCCCTTCCTTTATTTAAAAGCATTAAAATATTGTGAATTTGTTTGTTTTGGGGAACAACCCCTTTTATTTTGGAAATCATGGTATCAGGTCCATTGTAATGTAACAATGTAAATATCTCATGTAATAGTATATATAGGGATGAATAATAAATAAGAAGGTATCATTAGAAGATTGAATTGGATCAATTATATGTTTATGTGATACTTTTGTGGTTTGTATTTTGGAGGATGGAAGAGGCTCCATATTTGTGTGCGGAGGCCTGGGTCTGTAGCTAAGTGTGCAGATTGTCTGTAGCTTCATGCACAGATACCCTGTAGCTGTGTGTGCAGGGAAGAACTATTTGTTGTATCGGATTCCAAATTACAAGCAACAATTCTTGTCAATGTAGTCCCACATTGGGATGAATCATGGCCAAATATTTGTCTCAGTGTTCATTTGCTTATTATCTGCACCTTATTTTAGTGTTTTACAGTTTATGAATGTTTATATTATGCTTAAATGATGAATGTAACTTTGTGAGGTAAAGTATAAGTGTGAATTAATTTGTGGAGGTTACAGTTTCTTATAAGAATTATAACATAAAAATAATACAATGATGCCATAGTGTAACATCCCTTAGGCTCCAGAAACCTGGTTTTGCAACCTCCCATAATCACTTTAGGTGAGAGGAGATCTTCTTGCAGATCCTTTCTGAGAGGGATAGTGGTTGAGGTTCTTGTTGGTGAGCAACACACTTTGAACCTAGTTACAACCCGCCTAAGCCAATAGGAACATGATCCAATCCTCGAGGATCTCTTCTTTTGCTTGATGCCGAAATACACATGTTACCCAACGAGAAACTCCTTAAATTCCCTGTGTTGATCTGCATAACTCTTATGTCTATCCTATATTACCTTTAGATTCTTCTTGATAACCTGCATTTCTTGTTCCATTTCTACCAACATGTTCCGTCCTATCAGTACCCTATTCACTAGATCACTACAATTGATGGGAGTATTACAACTCTACCCATAAATTTCCTCAAAGAGACTTATCCTCAGTGACTCTTGATACCTATTATTGTAAGAAAACTCAAAAAATGGAAGATACTCCTTCCACCTCCTTTGTTGATGTATAACATACATTTTCAACATTTCCTCCAGAATCATGTTGACCCTATCTATCTGTCCATCTATCTATGGATGATAAGTTTTCGTCTTCCAAAACCTGGAAGTGAACTTGGCATCTCTGTCTGACACACTATTCTTAGGAATACCATGTAATCTCACTATCTCCCTGATAAAGATTTTTGCTACCTCACTAGTTGAATAAGTAGACTTAACCACTATGAAGTGAGATACCTTGGTCAACTTGTCAATCACAACCATGATGGAATCATGCTGTCTATATGTTCTTCGAAAAATTGTAATGAAATCCATGGAAATGACCTCCCCTTTCCACTTCAGAATTGCAATCATTGTAGTAAACCACATGGATTCTTTCACTCTACATTTATCTATTGCCAATCCAAACACTTTGCAACAAACTCAACTAACACTTTCTTCATATTCAGCCAATAGTATAACTTCATTACAACTGTTAGAGTCTTTTGATATCCCAGGTGAATTGAATATGGCTTGACATGAAATTCCCTCATGATAAGCTTCTTGAGTTCACTGTTCCCTGACACATAGATCCTATCCCTAAATCTCACCAAACCATATGTTGTGAGATGATAGTCCACATCTTGTTCACCTGTACTTAAGATCCTGATACTTATCATCCTAATGTCCTTCTTATAAGATATTATCTCGTAAATTTGTCCCATATGTACTTATAACTACTATATGATTTACCTGAACTCTTCTACTAAGAGCATCTGCAACCATATTCTCCTTTCGAATGATGTACCTGATCTCGAAGTCAAACTCATTGAGCATGGAAAACCATCTAGCTTACTTATCATTCATATTTTATTGGTCAAGTAAATATTTGAAGCCACTATGATCACTCATCAATACAAACCTCCTATTGAGAAGATAGTGTGTCCACATCTTCGATGCATGAAGAATCAATGCTAACTCAATATCATGTGCTACGTATTTTTTCTCATGCTCATTTAGTTTTCTTGACTTGGAGTATACCACTTGCCCCTTGTGCATGAGGACTCCACTAAGTCCTCTCTTAGAAGCATCTGTACATACCAAAAATTCAATATTGAGATCTATTATCTTTAGAACTGGAGCATTTGTAAGAAACTTTTTTGACTACTAAAAGCTTGTTGCAAATTCCTATGTCCATTCAAATTTCTTTCCTTTCCTTTGTAATGATGTAGTAGGATAGGAAATCTATGACATGTTCTTGATGAACCTCGTGTAATAACCTACTAACCTCATGAACGATATGAGCTCATCCACATTCGTAGGAGGTTCTCGTTCCATGATAGCCCTGATATTTTATGGATCCACTGTTATACCTTCCTTGGAAACCACATGTTCCATGTAATGTACCTTTGTGTGAAAAAAATGCATTTACTAAGCTTGGCATACAATTGATACTCTCTTAGCAATCTCAAGAATACTGCTAAGTGTTTGGCATGTTCTTCCACATTCTTAGAATATATCAATATATCATCAATGAATACAATCACAAACTTGTGTGGATGAGGAAAAAACACATTATTCATCAAACACATGAAATTAGCTGGAGCATTAATAAAACCAAAAGGAACTAGAACAAACTCATAATTCCCATACCTACTCCATAAAGATGTCTTGTAATGATGTCCACTTTTGGATGTGTATCTAATTATATCTTGATCTCAAATCAATCTTCAAGAACAATGTTTCTCCCTTTAGCTAAGCAAACAAGTCATCTATTCTCAACAACAGATACTTGATTACTTTATTCAGTTGTCTATAATCAATGCACAGCCTGAGAGTACAATTCTTCTTCTTCACAAAAATATTGGTGCACTTGATGACAATACACTTGGCCTAATGTATCCCTTTTGAAGAATTTCCTTCAACCAAAACTTCAGCTCCACTATCTCCAAAGTGCTCATCCTTTAAGGTTTATTTGAAGTTGGTGTTTCTCTCACTACCGATTCAATAGAAAAGTCCAATTCCCTGTGCAGTGCACACTCTAAAATTTATGCTGGAAATACATCCTGAAACTGCTGCAAAATAGGATACCTCTTCAATACTTTTGCATCCTCAACATCCTTACCTTTTATCACTTGATACATGGACTATAGAAAACACACACCCTTTCTTATGACTATGCTTTTCCTACATAGCTATAACCATTCTAAATTTTTTTGCCTTCTTCCTATCCTACAAGATTATTTTTTCTACATTGTCATCCAAGCACTCAATAGCCTTCTCATAACAATCCACCTTAGTCTTGTGAAAGTACAACTAATCCATACCTAGAAGCACACCATAGCCAATTGCACTAACGAATACTCTGCATGCACTTCTTTTGTCAAACCACACTTATCCACCAGGTAAAGGCTAACATAACTATAATTAGATCCAGGGTCAATCAAAATAGAAACAAGTCATTCAGAAAGCTTACCTTCAATCTCAATGATGGATGTCTGGTGATCTGCCTGCCTGTTATCCAATGTTGCATAGATCCATGGAATACTTTGTGCAACTTCTCCAACTATCTGTGCCTCCTGAGCACTATAGATTTGATGTTAGAAATTAACGGAGCAGTGAAATACACAAAATATTTCAGAAACACATAAACGGAAATGCATAAAACAAGAGAGACATAGATTTATGTGGTTCACCCAATTTGGGCTACGTCGACGGAGAAAGACCCAATCCTTCCTTTTTATTAACCAACAAAATGAAGACATACAACCTAGAGTAAATGCACTATAATTTCCTCTTCACTCTCAAACAATCTCCTCTCTCTTTCCTGCTCAGAATAATAATGCATAACTGCAATATAATTCCCTCATATAAACCAAGGATTTCCTTCTATGGAAAACCACCCAGAATTAACATAACTTGTACCATCAGATCATTTGCTTAATGAACGTCCCAGATTGACTATGAAATTACAATATTTTACAAGGCAAGTTTTTATCTATTTTTAGCTTCGGGGGCAATTCTCCAGAACCCCCGCTAGCGGGGGGCTCATAAAATTCATCATAACCCCTCTAGGACTCCTGTGACGACGATTAAATGGGAGGTGATTCTACCACGTTAGGAACAAACCTCAGAACAATCAAGAAGATAATCATGCTCCACACCCAACAATCTCCTACTTGAAGAGTGATTATATATTAATACCATTGTTGCTTCAATTATTGGACAATGACTCCACTTGGACCTTGTTGTTTCTCATCTTCACCATCATACATGAAGACAAATTGAAACCGTGTAGAATTTTAGTTTCTCCCTGGTTACAACTTTTGTTGACATATCTATAGGATTTTGGCTATTGTGTATCTTCAATGCTTCATCTGTCCATATTTAGCCATTGACCATATGAAATGGTACTTGAGTTGTATGTGTTTTGTCTTGGAATGAAATGTTGAGTTCTTTAAAAGATGAATGACACTTTGGCTATCACTGTATAACCTTCCCATCTCCTGCTTCTTTCCTAATTCGTCCATAAACCTTTATGACTAAATCATTTCTTTACTAGCCTCTATAGCAGAAACATACTATGCTTCCATTGTTGAAAGTGCAACAATGTTTTGCAATTTTGAAACCCAACTGGTAGTAGTTCCACCTATAGTAAATGAATACCTTGTGCTGATCCACTTATTATCTCTATCACCTTCCACATTTGCGTCAACATATCCACGTGGAGCAATGTTTCAACCCTGAAAGCACAATTTTTGATTTTTTGTACCTCTCAAATACCCGAGAATCCACTTTACTGCCACCCAATGCTCTTTTCCTGGACTTTTCATATACCTTCTTATAACTCCCACCGCATGTGCAATATCAAGCCTTGTGCAGACCATTACATGCAATAAGCTTCTAACTATTGATGCATATGGAACTTTATAGATATAATCCATCTCTTCCTAAGTCTTGGGACAAATCCCCTTAGTTTGAAATGGCTGGCAAAAGGTGTACTAACTAGTTTTTCATTCTACATATTAAATCTTTCCAGCACCTTTTCTATGCACTCACTCCGAGACAATGTTAATTTCTGATTTTTCCTACCTATAGTTATTCTCATACCAAGGATTTGTTTTGCACCACCGAAATCCTTCATTGCAAATGAATTTTCCAATTTTCCTTTGAGAACATTTATTTCCTACATGTTAGACCCTAAAACAATAATTTCATCTACATAAAATAACAATATAATATAGATTCCATCATTTTTCATTTTAAGATAAACAAAATGGTTGGAGTGACATCTAGTATAATGTTGTTCATACAAAAACTTGTAAAATTTTAGATATCACTGCCTTGGAGCCTGTTTTAAGCCATACAATATCTTCTTCAATTTTCACACTAACTTGTCCTTCCCTTTAACCTCATACTCTTAGGGCTTCTACATATATATTTCTTCCTCCAAATCCTCATGGAGAAAGGTTGTCTTTACATCTAACTATTCAAGATGAAAATCTTCTGCTGCCACTAGATTTAAAATTGTTTTGATTGAAATCATTTTAACAAAATGAGAAAAAATTTCATCAATGTATATGCCCTTATTTTGTGCAAACCCCTTTACCATAAGTTTAGCCTTATATCTCTGTTTACCTCCATCGTCCTCCTTCAACCTGTAAACCCATTTATTCTACAATGTTGTTTTAATGGTAGGAAACTTGACTAAGTCCCAAGTTTGGTTATTCATCAAGGATCTCATCTCTTCTTTCATTTCTTTCACCCAATTCTTCTTGGTGTCTACCTGTATTTCTTCTTCATATCTTTCTGGTTCACCATAATCAATCAATAATACATAATATAATGAAGGAGTGTATTGTTTAGGGCATCTACTTATCCTGGTAGATCTTCTAACATCACTTTTAGGTGTTTGAGGTGCATGTTCTTATTGTGGTTGCTAAACATTATGATTTTCAACCACCTTTACTTTTTATGTGATATCATCAAGCACTGTATTCTTTGTTTTATTTTTCTTGTTTCTTTCCTTGCATTTGATCCTTATACAAGACCATTTCATTGAATATGGCATATATGCTCCTAATGATTTTGTGATATTCATAATCATATAATCGATAAACAAAATCATTTACACCATATCCAATAAAGGTACACTTTTTTTATTTTTCCTCAAACTTTGTTCTATTTTCTTTATTAATGTGGACAAAATCCTCAACCAAAAGTCTTTAAAAATGGGTAGTTTACCTTTTAACTTGTACATGCCTCTTATGGAATGCCACCATCTAAGAACGTCAAGGCCTTTTGTTTATTAGATAAACAACAATATCTACAACATCTACCCCAGATTGTAAGGACAATCCTGCATGCAATCTCATGCACCTTGCACACTCCATGATTGTCTAGTTCATCCTTTCTGACACACCATTTCCTATGGTGTTCTTGGAACTATCTTCTCTCTACGAATTCCATGCTCTAAACAATAGTTATCAAACTCTTTGTGACAATATTCATCTCCATTGTCTGATTTGAGAAACTTCAACTTATTTCGTGTCTTACTCTCAACCAAAGCTTTCCATTTCTTGAAAGTATTAAATACATCATATTTATTTTGAATACAGTAAATTTAGGTTTTCCTAGTTGCATCATCCACAAAAGTAACATAATAGTGAAAGCTACCGAGAGATGATACCTGAGGATTCCCCCACATATATGTACGAAAAAGCTCTAACTTTTCGCTCTTCTTTTCCTTCCCAACTCTGATAAATATGACTCTCTTATGTTTTCCATAAACAAAAAATTCACAAAAATCCAAATTAACATGCTTCAAACCCAACAAAACATTTCTTGAGTGAAGAATCTACATCCCCTTCTCACTCATGTGCTCGAGCCTATGATGCCAAAGTGTCGTATCTTCTCCTGTGGAGATTAAAGCATTAACATAATTATAAATACTATTGCATAATTATAATGTACCAACCTTTTCTCCTTTTTTATTAATAGGGCTCCTTTAGTGACCTTCAAGGTTTTCTTTGTAAAAGCAGTTACACAACCTTCACCTCCTAACTTCCTTGTTGAAATTAGATTTTTCTTTAGATCTGGGAAATGCCCTACCTCCATCAATATCTATTGGTTTCCATTTTGTTTCTTTATAAAACCTTACTCATTCCAATGATTTTACAGGGTTTACTATCACCCAGATGAACCTATCCAAAATATCCTTGAACATAGTCATGAATATGTTTCCTATCAGATGTGGCATGGAATGATGCCCCTTAATCTACTACCTAGACATCAATAATGTTCTCTAATGAAATAATTAAACGATATTGGAACACATCAGTTGTCACTTCACTTCATGATTGTTCTCTTGATTTCCATCTCCTTCTTCTCCCTTCTAATATTTAAAATTTTTATTTAGGTGTCCTTTCTTCCCACATTTACGACACATTTTCCCTGATCTAGATTTGAATCTTCCTTTTCTTGACTTACTTGAATTTCCTAGGTTATGTCCTCTTTTCCATTTTTTTTTCCCTATTCTTTGTAGTGAAAGCATTACCTGATGTCTCAACGAAGCTTTTCCATCACATTTCCTCGCTATGTATGGCACCAACAACATCATCAAAATTTAAAGTACTAGATCCAAAGACAAAGTTACTAATAGCCATAAATAGTCCATTCCAACTTTTTGGAAAAGAACACAAAAATAATAGAGCCCTAACTTCATCATCAAAATTTACCCCTACAAAAATTAACTCACTAGTAACCATGTTAAATTCATTTAAATGTTCAGCAACAGATCCACCTTCTAACATCTTCATATTAAATAGATGCTTCATAAGAAATACCTTATTTGAGGTTGAGGGATTTTAATAGATTTTGGCCAATGTCGTCATTAATCCTTTTGTTTCCATTTCATTTGAAATTTTGAATGTCGTCGATGCTACCAGACAAATTTGTATTGTTCCTAATACCTTTCTGTTGAGAATCTCCCATTCTACATATGTCATAGTCGTCGAGTTCTTTGGTTTTTCACTCAATGGTAGGTACAAATATTTCTGGTATAGATAATATTCCATTTGCATCTTCCAAAACTGGTAGTTTTGGACATTAAATTTCTTGACCCTAAACCTACAGTCTTCTGCCATTGCTCCCCCTTGAGCTAGGAACCCTTCTATCCTATGAGTTTATTAGCCAAATAAACCTTCAGCTCTGATACCAGTTGTTACAAATTAATTAACGAAGCAATGAAATACATAAAATATTATAGAAACACAAATACATAAATGCATAAAATAAGAGATACACATATATATTTGTTTCACCCAATTTGGGCTATGTCGACGGAGAAACAACTAGTCCTTCCTTTTTTTTATTATCCAACAAAATAAAGAGATACAACCTACAGTAGATCCACTGTAATTTCCTCTTCTCTCTCACACAATCTCTTCTCTGTTTCTCACTCAAAACAATAATCCACAACCGCAATATAGTTCCCTCATTTGTTTCCCCTTGGAAAAGTCATAATTATATTCATAAGACAAAATTACATGTTGTAATACAATTCGCTCATATAAACCACAGGTTCCTTTTCAAGGAAACAAAACCTAAATTAACATAACTTCTATTGTCATATCATTCATCGAATGAATGACCCAAATTCACTATGAAATTGTGATACTTTAGAAGGAAGCATTTCATATATTTTAAACTTAGAGGCCACTACCCCCAAACCCCCACCTGAGGGGTACGGGGGGGTGTGGACTCCATAAAATTCATCGTCAGCCCCCTTGGACCCCCCTTATGGTGATTAAACGGTTGGTATTTCCTCCTTGTTAGGAATAGGGATCCAACATGGTTGAAATAAAAATCCTCTAAACAATCAGGAAGATAATCATGCTCCACACCCAACACCTGAGGTCTACCACCTTGATATAAGGGATAATTCTTCTTGAGATGCTCCTTTCCACATATCCAACACTGTAATTATCTCGTACCATCACCTTTATTCTATTGCTCTCTATGTTGTGACCCATGTCCCCTCTCTACTGCATTAAAAATCTTGTAGGGAACAAAATTCTCTTTTTCACCTGCATCCTTAGGTCTCGTTCACATCAGTGTCCGTTTACCTTTAGCTTTTTCATTCCCTTTCCAACCCTACTTTGATTTTGTCTTACGCTTCGATTTCTCATAAAAATGTTTCAAATTTCCAATGACTTCTTCCAACAACCGAGGCTCATCATACTCAATCTGATCCCTAAATACTAATGGTAAGCTACTAATAAATCTTTGAACTTTTGTTTCATCATCCTTAAAATATAACATATACCTCAACACCTCCAAGAACTTCACGATGTACTCCTTATTTTTCATCAATCTAATCTTTAGCTCATAAAACTCCTTGTCTTTTTCATCATAGTACCTCTCCCACAAATACTTCTTCCTGAAAAGTATCTTGATTTCATGCCAACTAAAATCCTTTATCTTGATAAGTCTAACATGCTTCACATCTTCCCACTAAAGCTCTACTTTCCCTTTGAGACCAAAAATATCTATCTCGAACTTCATGTTCTATGGATAGCCATGTAGCTAAAAGAAATTATTCATCCCAATTAACCATGCCTTTGCATCTTTCAGCTTCTTCAACTCTCCATTGAATGTAGGTGGCTTGGATATCTTGAATTTGTATGGAAAATATACCCTATCGCTCATCTTTTAAGGATGACATCGATGATGACCATGATACCTATCTAAACCAGAACTAGAGTAGTATCCATATCCACTACCTCTCCTACCAAGTGTATGCAAGAATCATTCATCTCTAATTGTGTCATCCTTATCTAACTTGTGCCAACCATGAGACCGACTTCCATGTGTCACATTAGTATTTTCCTCTTGTCCATGTCTGATCCTAAGTGGCCCCAGTCTTTGCAAATTTGATTGACTCTGAAGGATGACAACATTGACCTCTACTTTATTTCTCCTGTGCCCTCACAAGTCTTTCCTATGACTATATAATTATGTCATTATCTCCTTTGTAACTTATGATTTCTTCCTTTAAGCTTCTCAAGGTGTCTACTATGTCTGGAGAGTACTCATCTCTTCACTACTCATATGATATGTAAAGGGAGTCTCATGAACTATAATCCACCATTTTGCTAGTCATCTCTAATCCTCTTCTTCCTGCAAACATACCATGTCAAATAAACAAAATATAAACATATCAACATACCTCAATGAAGTTCAAGGGAGGTTATTTCTTCTACAAAATTAGTCCATATTAGCATGATACACGTATATACATAATCATCAATATATCAACATCATCTCAATCATCATCCAGTTACCATGCATGATGTCATAAACCATAACACCGACTAGATACATGCTAATCATAGCCACTATAATCCATGCATAACAATAAACATAATAATGTAGGCATAGCTACATATATCTAGCATATCACCTAAAGAGAATGAAACCCATTCTGATACGACCCTGTAACCACCCTTCCCAAATTTACCCAACTTTAAAGGCCTGCCAGGGTAAACATGAGACAAAGAGATACTATGAGATGACCTGACCTCCTAGGTCCCATTAAGGAAGTGGGGCTAACTAATGATGACAAAATAACCTTCCACAACATCCTATAGGTGCTATACGACACTCAAAGGCTGAGGAACCATCCCAAGTGGCCAAACCCTAAGTTAAAATACTCCTAATTTTCTGTGGACCCTCAATCACACCCACAACAATGCCTCCATGTTGTTGGAAGCCTCCAATCGCATGCACAAGCTTGCATCGATGTGGTTGCAACCAAAAGTTTCCAATTAGGAGCATGCGATCTTATATTCTAAGCAGAAATTCTAGGTCAACCTCCATACCACTGCCTAGAACTTCTTATAACTTCTCAGATGCATAAATGACATGGCAACAAAGCTAAAAATTCATATGTGACTCAAATACTTGACCTAACTAGGCCTAGCCATGACAATCATTTTTTCAAACATATTAAGATCATGTAATCTACAAGTCATGAATGCATATATGAACATAGAGGTCTGATACTTGTATGAGAATCATTAAGAAGGTCTAATTCCCTCTTATAAGAACTACAATAACGCTTATTATCTCATGCATTCAATAACCATTCATAAAAAAATCAAACATATCAAGAGCCATAACTAAAATCTATTATGAAACCATGCTTATAACCAACATATAACCAAAATAGTAACCATGATAGAACAATCATTAAATCCACATAATAACAAGTAAAAGTACTCATGAAATAGAAGAGGAACATAGCTCTTATTAACATATGTAAAAGCTAACCAAGTCATGGATTTCCATGTACCACCCAACAATAGAGTGAGCTGAATCAAATATTTCTTTCATCCAATCATTGTCATGCCATATTCCAAGCATGAATGTGAGAATCAATATAAAAAAACCAAGGCTTCTCAGAGATTAAACCACCTCCACCATCGAGATTTACTGTAGTACTTCCAAAACTGGTCAAGTGATTCTTAGGCCCAAAGCAAGCAAATAAACAACCAATATTTACTGCAATCTAGCAAAAACCAGTCAAGGGATCACCAAGCCCAAAGAAAGCACATAAACGACTAAGATTTACCACAATCCCACCAAAAACGATCAAGGGATCACTAGGCCCAAAACAAACTTTCATGCTTCCAAATTTCTTCACAAATACCTTGAGGAATTTACTTGTATCCACTCTTAGTATTTATTACAATCCTACCAAAACCGATCAAGGGATTCCTAGGCCCTTGGTAATTTTCCTGACACCACTTCACCTAATTCCAAAACCATCCAACAATCCAAATCTAAACCAAATGAAAGAACCCAATCACACCATGGTTATCGAGAAATGGAAAGGCAAGGATGAAACCACTATCACACATGGGAAAATCCATGTCAATGACAACAAGAGAACCAAATACACACATGCATGTACCATGCATTCTCAAACCATCTAGGAAATCCCACATGAAACTTGTTACCTGTAAGTATTCTTGTTGAAGCTACTTGATCCAACCTTTCCTTTATTTTCCCTCACTTTCCTTGTCCTTCATGTTCTTTCCTTTACTTTCTTTCCTCAATGCTAGAATGCTCCAATAATGCTTTAAGTGTGTAGTAGTATGAGAGAATGAGAGAATAAAAGAGAGCACCAAAACTAAACTAACAAAAGCTCTGAACTGATCCTTAGAAGCATTTTTTATTATTAGGACCTCTATTCTCTTCAATTTCATTCTCATGCAAACCTATGACCTTTCATCTCCCTTTTCTTCTATTTTCCTTTATTTTCATAGATAAAATGCCAATTAATGCCTCTTTTGCTTTTCAAAACCTTTGCCAATGCCTTTTCCAATTTCCTTATCCATTATAAAACAAAATGAACATCCACTAGGATGTGTTTCCCAACATTAAACTTGTAATATGTGTCCCATGACCTTGGTAATATTTTTGCTTTTTCAACTTTATTACATGAACTTTTAACCCAGGGCTATTACAAAAGAAAAAAAAAAAAACCCTCCTTTAGATAAAAAAGGAAGAAGGGCTAGTTTGGAGGAGGAAAAGGAGGTCAATTTCTCCTCTTCTTCTCCTTTAAATTCAAAGGTATTAAAAACCAATGAACCATCATCCCTTATATTAACATGAAGCGTAAAATATCAAAGAAAGAAATAACAAAAATGTGGTGCTCATCATTTTTTATCCTCTTGCTGTATTGGTTGGGGATTGGTTTTGATTAAATCTTAGAAATGTTTCTATTTTTTACCATTTTGTGCAAACAAATTATAAGTCTAGTCTTATATATTCCCCCCTTCTTCTTATGTTGGGGGGAATGGGGTTTTCCCCACACATTCTACCATCATGGAATAATTTTTCCTTGTAGTGTTCATCTTGATGTACTTTTGTTGTGTGTTTCGACCAGAACATTTTTCTTAATGCAAATTTATTTTTCTAGTTATAAAAACATTAATTTACCTATTTATATTGATATTTGTATAGCTTTTAGATATGATTTTTACATTTAGAGGCATGTTATATGGTCCAATATAAGGGATATGTGTAATTCCTTCCATGGTCAACCTAAACTTTACAAGTATCCATTTAAAAAATCCAACCATAAATCCATCTTAACTTTTATCGAGTTTTTTATTCAAAAGAAATTTGCATCTTGAGAGATTTGATCCCTCTCAACTCAGTAGATATAAAGTCAAAATAGATATATGCTCTTATATATGTATGAATATATGTATGCATATATGTATGTAATTATGTATATATGTATGTATGTATGTATGTATGTATGTATATTTGTTATTAGGATTTTTAAGTTGTTACATGTCAACCCCATATTAAACATTGAAAGAATTACAAATTCCCTTCATTCCTTGAATTACATAGGATATATTCATGAAATAAGAAATCTCTCTTTATATATTAGTGAAGGTGCATGTTGAAATACTTTATTTTTTAACCTACATTAAAAAAACATTGATAGTAATATTTTTTAAATGCTACATATCAACTGCATATAACAATTGTATAAATTACATATTTACCTTAGAGTGTAAAGTGTGTGTGTGGAGCATTAATTAAAATATTACTATATTTTTAAAAAATATGAAATGGAAATTTAACTGACAATGACTTGTACATTCCCTTCATAATATCATTGTTATTTTTAAATGACACATGTCAATTCCAAATTTAGTAGTGAAGGTATTACATATCTCCCTCATGCTTAAAAGTAGAAATCAATATATGTATAGTGTCAAAATATGTCACAGTACTTGCGGGAATTGAACCTGGATCCGTCATGCAACTTGCGTGAATTGAACCTAGGTGGAGAAGATTCCATTTCTTCCTCCCAACTACCTGGGATAATCGCAATTTATGAAGTTATAATTTATTTAACTTTTATGATTTTTTTAAATCATGGCAATGCCAAATGTATCATGAAGTAAGATTTTTTATCCTTATTATTGACTTATGACTGTTGTAATTTACTAGCCAATTAGTATATATGGTTGTGCTGCATGTGAATATAACTTTTAGTATTATATTCTTACTTTTAAATGTAACAATAACGAATAATGTATATTTTTTAATAAGGGGTAGATGTGTAATTCTTTCACTACTTAAAATGGAGTCGACATATCTCATTTAACAATAACATTAATAGTATAGTCTAGTTTTAAGGATATATGGAATTAATTTCACAGTTAATTGACATGTGATGTTTTACATAAAATCAAATTAAGAACTTCAGAACTCTAGGGAGATGAAATGACAAGCACTATTGTTGCAGGAGCTATGAATTTCAAATTTTTAGGTCAAAAAACCATAAGCTTCATTTCGTTTAGGCTGGTTTTTCTTCAAGGAAATTATCAAGGAATCTCTTTGGCCTTTTCTTTATGTGATTCCAGAAATTTCATGGATTTCAAGCAGAGGAAGCATCAATTTGTCAATAAGCAGAATATTAATAACACAATTATTTATCCATGAGTAGCTTTTTATACCTTCAATGAGATGACATGTTTAGATCCAATCATCAGTCAAGGAGGGATGGATCTCATTCAAATTTATAGGGTTTCATATGTAGGAAAATTCTGAGAGATTTCATCACGCGTGGACATGGGCTATGTGCTCAAGATATGTGACATATACTCTCTGTATGGCATAGAATTACCATAAACAACCTTGTTCTGTTAGCGATATGGGTTGGATGGAAGAAAGCATGAGTTGAATTATGGGGATTTTAATATTTTTATAAAGACATTAAATGATAATTCTCTCCTTTTTTGGTTCAACGGTTTAGACTTAGTGGAAAATTTGAAGTAGAGTATAGAGAACTGACTAGGCTATCTTTCAAATATTTAACATCTTCTTTATGAAGGGAAGAAACTTCATTATATATCTTAGGTACAAGATTATTGTATTTCAAGAAATTCCACCATAACCTTGAACCTAAAGTTGATAGGTGGTGTTTTGGATCTACGAACCCTAGAGGTTATGTCTCTTATAAGGATGTGCCATAAGGGAAGGGTTGTAAGCCATCAGATATGACACATTTAAACCCTGGACCTTATATTATTGAATATTAGTAGCAATCCGTGACCTTGAAGTTAACCCTAAGAAAGGTAAACAAACTTTTTTTCGTTCTTCAATCGATGACAATGATTTCTAAATTTACTGGTTTTTGGCCTAGATCTAATGCTTTACATCAATGGGTTTCTATAGCCTAGACAAAAAATTATGACATATAACTTTTATCAAAAGGTTTCTTCATTGTTTAGTTCAACATCTAGGAAGATCTAGAGACAGAATTGAAATAAGGCCTTGGTTTTGGAGAAATGTACAACTCTTCATTACCCTTTGGGTTCCATATTTTGATGCAACAACAATGGTGGTCTCAAGAATTCCAGTATGGGCGAGGCTACCAAATCTTCCCCTTCCCTTCTAGCATCAAAATCTTCTAAAAGAAATTGGGAACACCCGAGGGGTAGTAAAAAATATGGAACTTAACAGAACACTGAAAGGGTTATTTACCTTCACCAAAATCTGTGTAGAAATTGACTTAAGTAAAGGTGTAATTTCCACATCCAAATGAAACATAAAAAAATGCAGTGGACCAAAATTTTGGGTTATAAAAATATGGCATTCCAATGTTGATCATGTTACCAAATAGGACACTTGCACAATACATGCCCTTTGAAAAAACAACCTGAAAAAGAATAAAGGGGCAAGCTTGCAAAGAAAAAGGATGGCATTCTTTGTATCGCTACCTCACAGAGGAAGAAGAAGAAGAAATAATAGAAAACCCTTTAAACCAAAAAGGGGATGCTAGGGTACATAATAGAAATGCATTTCCCAAGCATAATGGTATAGGATTAGAAGTGATCCATGAACCAAAACAACATAAAAAGGAGGAAAATGAAGAGAGGGGGATAATTGGTTCAAAGAGAGACCATGTTTTAGAAAGTTCAGTTTCAAACAAAGAACCCTTAACGAAGATAATCAGAATAAATTGAGCAATGTATCTAGTTGACTGAAACCTATAGGGATGATAAAAGGTATAAAAAAAAAAAGGAAACAAAGTGATGTTAATTGATTATTATCATACTTAACTTCACAATTTTTTTTGTCCTTTCTTATTCTCATTAGACTTGGAAAACATAATTCCTACTTGTCTTCTGATGGAGTGATTATATTGATTTAAGGGTTTATTAGATCTATGAGATCTTAGATCCTATTTAGGTGTGTGGTTGTTATATGCTGACAACAAATTGGATTGTAAGGTTAAAATAGTTTTTCTATCTTAAACCAATAATTAATATATTTATATGTGTTTAATATAATGCAAGACAAGGTGTGTGTGTGAAATTCATTCTCTAACTTGGTATCAGAGCCCATATGGGCCTCGGCCTAGCCTCCCTCATGGTAAGGTTGAGAGAAATAGATATTTTGTTTGTTTATTTAGAGGAGACTATAGTTTTTCATTTTCTAGAGAGTGTATATGTTTGTTCATCATTCCAGTGCTGGTGCATATGCCTTGACGCTATCGAGATCTAGCAACCAGAAAAGGTTTTTAATAAGTGAGTTTTGTTTCACCATGGCTTCTATTGTACGTAACAAGTTCAATTTCATCATCAATAGAGTAAATTTCAATAGAGCTTTTTCCTTATCGTTTTTGAAAGCAGAGCTAAAATTGGACAGGATATACAGGTTTTTTCTCTCCTGTTTGAACCCCATGAATTGGAGTGCACAATGTGGCTCCAAAGTTATTGTGGATCATCTCTTTTATTTCATGAGTCCCTACTAAATGAAATTTGTTGTCCCAATCAATTCATCCCCCACATATTGATATGAAACACTAGACGAGAGTCACATTGTATGCGTTCCTACATGTTGATCAAGGCTAATGCTGCTACATCCTTGAAAATTGAGCCATGAGTTGTGCAGAGAAGTCGTAGCCACTATGTGTAATTATGTGCAACAAATATGATGGGAGGTTGATACAGATCACGTTCTCAACAAACTTGTAGATTTTTTTCTCGTGTGTGGGAGAAGAAGTAGTGAGTATAAAGGAGAGTACATGCATATGAATCATGGCACAATGTGCAGAAATTATTGTTATTACACTACCTATGGTAATCAATTTGTCCTCTATTATCTCAAACACTAAATACCATGCAATCATTATAGCTCAAGATCCTATATCATTTGTTATATGGTGTGGATGTTAGTGAAGCTTTATTTTTGTAGCATCAAAAATTTGGTTTAATTGTTTGAAGTGATTTATATAAGGAATCAAGTGTAGGTAAAAGCTCAACATGAATGGTTGTCTAGATAGTATGGCAGTTTTAGATCTAGGGAAGGATCCCTCATTGTTGAATATGTGAGAATGTTCTTATAATGAGGTTATGCAACAACTTGGGATGTTGTTTAGTAATTGCCTTCAACATATGTTTGATTCGGGAGTTGGAGAGTGGAACTCGGGAATCAAGCTTCTCAACTACATCAGTTAAGAGACAAGTTGATGGATTTAGTAGCCTAGAAGATTTCGAAATGATAATGGTGGAGGTGACTTACAAGTGCAATGACATGTATATTTTATTGAACCATGTACATGAAGAACATCTTAGTAGATTAGCGGTTGCAGGGGTTGGTACCCATGCATTTTGGCATATGGTTGTTCCTTTATATGGACATCGACATATTATTTCTAATTATATTTATAATCACCACGACCATCGCTAGAATTTTTTGATTGAGATCGAGACAAGTAGTCACTAAGGGGTGAATTGGAAAATATGATTCCTACCTGTTTTGTGATGAAATGATTAACTTTCTTTAGGAGTTTGTTAGATATATCAAATATTAGATCCTATTTAGGTGTGTGGTTGATATATTCTCTCAATAAACTTGATTTTATGGCTAAGATAATATTTCTATGTTAAACCAATAATTAATGTATTTATATGTGTTTAATGAAATGCAAGACAAAGGTGTATGTGTACAATTGTGTTGGAAATGTGCTCAATACTTAGGGGGAGGGGGGGGGGGGGGGGGGTGTGGAGGTGAATCAGTAGTGACTATGTTTCTGACCTTTGTATTCCTCTTTGTTTTACTAAAAAAATTCACATATTATACCTTTAGTAGTTTAAACATCAAATTAAATTAAAAAAATCCATAATGATCATATGAAATCCATAACATAATCAAACCATCTCATGCAAAAAAGACACAAGGATCTCTGGTGGAAAACCCTCCTCCAGGGAAAAACCACCTTTTTTTGTTGTTGCTACTCTGTTACAATTTTATTAATGCTACTTGGTGTTAGGATATTCCGACACGTAGGAATAGTTCAGTATAACTTGGTCTAGTATAGAGTTAGGTAAAGTGTGTTTCTTTACTATGTACATTTGTAACTTACAATCCAAAGGTCACGATATGTAGTGATCTGATGGTTCATTCTCTCCTCGGTATTACCGACACTTGATCCGTGGCTTGACACCCGATTGGTCCATGAATTCTATTTAAAGCGCATGGAGGGCCATTTGTAGGTTCACTGTGCATGAGAGAAGCTTATGTAAATTTTCATTCTTTTATTAATAAATTTCCTGTAGTAGCCACGTTAGTGCAGGCCGTGGACGGTTTCCCTCTCTGAGGGTTTTAACCACGTCAAAATATTGGTGTATTGATCTGCGATCTATTTGTGAGCGGTGTCCTTTTGGTGTTCTATCTGAGGAACTTACCCTGTAAATTACTACATGGTATCATAGCTATTTGAGGACCGCATCCGTTGTTGATCCAAATTTGAAGCCGGTAGCACTGCATGCGACTGCCATCTCCTAGATCTGCTGTTTCTGACTGCCTTCAGGCCGAGAGGACTGCTCTGTTGTGTTGGGAGCATCTGTTCCAGTGAGGAACCCCTTTCGTTTCACGCGAAAAGGTTTCCGGTAGCCCTAGCTGTGTCATTTTTTAGATCTGGAGGTATACAATGTTTATTTGCAGTTTACTGTTATTTTCTCTCTGTTTATTTCGGTTTCGGTTTATTTAGCTTTTTTTTACCGGATCTATACCTTTAATTTCTATGTATGCTCTTTGCCCTGTGACTCTGTGCGATCTGGGCAAATCAGAAACAGAAAGGAAGAATTTTTCTGATGCGTATGCTCTTTTCCCTGCACCTTAGTGTGATCTCGGAAAGTTAGAAACATTGAGGAAAATATTTAGTTTCCAGGTAAAGCTAACTTTAAGTCGTAAGGATTTTTCTTTTTGCATGTCCGTGTTGGGTTTTGTGTTTTTGTTTTGCAGGGAGAAAAAGAGCTTTCTCAAGCAAGCACGCAATCCAAAGCATCCGTGACTAAAAGAAAACAAAGCCCCCCCCTCTCTCTCTCTACCTTTTTGTATAGCTCACTTGGTTCAAAGCTAATTTAAAAGATTAGAGGTCTTGGGTTCAAATTTCTTTTTTGTTGAAAAATGAGCGTTTTTTTCATTTCCGCACATTCCCGCACTTTGCCGGCGCCTTCATCAACTTTTTTTAAAAAGGTCATAACTTCTTCATCCAGAAGCCGTTTTCAGAACCGTTTTTTTTTAACCAGCCTAATTTTTCGAGCTCTTTCCATTAGAACACTTAGTTTCAGCATATCTAGCTTCAGTTTCTGTCAAAATGGAAAGTTCATGCCAAGTTATCCTTGACAGCACCAACTACTTCCAATGGTGGTCCTACATTGTGGATTTACTTAGAAATAAAGGTCTTTACCAAATCGCCACAGGCTAGAAACCAAGCCAAAAGATGAAGAGAAAGCAGCCAAATGGGAAAATAGGCAAGATCAAGCACGTGGGTTGATAGGGATGTCTATCTCTCCTGATCTTAGATTCCATATTGCTGAACTTGATACTCTTGATAAAGCAATGGAGCAGCTTACGAAAGTTTTTGGAATAAAAAATGAACTTAGAGCCCATCAGCTTGAAAATGAGTTGCTTACATTAAACCCCAATGATTTTTCTTGCATTGAAGATTTCTTTCCCAAGTTCAAGACCATTAGACTTCTTTTGGAAGGTGTTAAAGTTAAGAAACAAGACAGTGCCCTTATCTATTGCATTCTTTCTAGGTTGGGACCAGCCTACTCTGTGTTTGTTTCCACCTTCCATTCTACAAGAGAAGCCTTTATTTATCAAGGACATGACTACAAGCCCCCTTCCTTTGATGTTTTTTGAGATTCTTTAATAAGAGAACAAGAAAAACTCTTACACCTTGGTCTTCTTAATCTTGGAAACTCTTCTAAGAAAGCATTAATCGGCCAGCAGCAACCAAACTCAAAGAATCCTAAGAAGTCATATCCTAAAAAGAATGGTCCTAAACCAAACAAGGGTCCTAAGCAATTTCAGCCTCAAAATGAAAAATAATTTCACCAGAATGATAAGGCAATAAAAACAAAGGCAAGAAGACTGATAGACATTGCAACTTTTGTAATCGAGATGGCCACTTAGAATCTAAATGCTTTAAGAAGATGGAAGCCTTGGAAGCAGCAATGAAGAAGCATAACATTAATTTGGAGCACTCTTCAAATTCATCTTCAGGAATGGCACTTTCTGCATGTGGTTGTCAAGCATCTCGGTCTGGCTATGCATTAAATGTCTCTTCTTCCTCTCATTCTCATGAATGGCTCATTGATTCTGGAGCTTCTTATCACATGGCCAAAAATAAAGCCATGTTTTCTTCTTTACATGATTGTAACACCAAAAATATATATGTTGGTGATAATAGATCTCTTAGTGTTGAAGGGACTGGAACTGTTCATATAGACAATGGTCAATTTAATGATGTATTATGTGTTCCAACCTTATCCTCCAAACTTCTATCTGTATATCAGATAACTCATTCAGGTGAAGGTAAAATCATTGAATTTTCACCTCATGATGTTGTAATCAAGGACCTGAAGGATCCTAGACAAATTTTAGCTACTGGCATTGCTGATGATTCCACAAGGTTGTATAAGTTTCACAACTTTGGGTCATCCAATCTTCCCTCAGTATTTGTTGCTCATAATGACGAAGTGAGCAGACTTTGGCATGAGCGATTTGGTCACTTAAACTATCGCTCTCTTCAGAACCTATGTAAATAAAATATGGTGACAGGCCTTCCCATGGTATCTTGCAGAGATGGTGTTTGTTCCGGATGTGTACTCGGAAAATATCATTGGGACAGTTTTGAAACACGTGCCTCTTGGCACGCCTTGGCCCCTCTACAGCTTGTGCATAGTGATTTATGTGCTCCACTTTCAGTTGTTTCCTTCTCTATCTACAAATATTTCTTAACTTTCATTGATGATTTCTCCAGATGCACTTGGGTATATTTCTTAAAACTCAAGAGTGAAGTATTTAACAAATTCCTGGCCTTTAAGGCCTTTGTTGAAAAACAATTTGGACATCAAATAATTAAGCTAAGATTAGATAATGGCGGAGAATATGTTAAAAATGACTTCATCAACTTTTGCACTGAGCATGGAATCCAAATGCAACATACTGTTCCATAAACTCCACAACAAAATGGTGTAGCTGAAAGGAAGAATCACACCTTAAAGGAAATAGCTAATTGTATGCTTCAATCTAAAGAATGTAGTCTTAACTATTGGGCATAAGCAATTAACTGTGCAAAATACATATTAAATCGCACTCCTACTAAAGCTTTAAAGAATATCACTCCAGAAGAAGCATGGAGCTCTATTAAACCAGATGTGAGTTACTTTCATGTTTTTGGAGGTGAAGCATGGGCCCATATTCCAGATGAAAAACGTAAAGCTTTAGAACCAAAGAGTGAAAAATGTATCTTTTTTGGATATTCTGAAGATGTCAAAGCATATAGACTTATTCCATTTAAGTCCAAAAATGTTATAATTAGAAGAGATGTACAGTTTGATAAAAATAAATCGGCCTACGAGCCTAGTTTGGCGCATGTGCCACCTCTCTCTATCTCTTCTACCTTTGAACATATTTCTTCTTCAGATGATGAAAGTGAGGATGACAATCCTCCCCCACTTTCTCAGGATCATCGTTCAGCTCCTTCAGCTCCTTCACTTCCAAAATGGGTCCAAGCTACTCGAGATGTAGCAGGTGATCTTGTCAGTGATCCTACAGATCAGCGTCGTACCCATTCTCAGTTTGAAAGAGCCTCTTCTTTACTAGCTCAAGTGTCAGCAAATTATGATCCTGACACCTTTGCAGAAGCTTCAGGCCATCCACATTGGGACGCAGCTATGAATGAAGATTATCGTTCATTATTGGCAAATGATACATGGGATCTTATTCCTCTACCAAAGGGACAAAAACTTGTTAGATGCAAATGGGTTTACAGAACCAAGTATGGTCCAGATGGGAAATTTGATAAACATAAAGCTCGCCTTGTTGCTAAGGGCTTTTCACAAGTTGAAGGCATTGATTATACTGAAACCTTTTCCCCCGTTGCCAAAATGAACTATGTCCACCTTGTTCTTTCCCTTGCTGCCTCTTTCAAATGGGAAGTCCATCAGATGGATGTTAAATCCACCTTCTTGCATGGGGACTTGCATGAAGAAATCTACATGGAACAACCCATTGGGTTTATACAAAAAGACTCCAGCCTTGTATGTCATCTTAAGAAATCCCTTTATGGTCTCAAGCAAGCTCCTCATGCTTGGTATGCCAAAATGGATAGTTTCCTTTTAGAATCTGGCTTTTCTAGGTGTCATTCTGACCATATTGTCTACACCAAGAAAGAGGGCAAGTCTCTTATCATTCTTGTTCTTTATGTTGATGATCTTATCCTCACTGGTAGTGATCCCAACCTTATTAACCATGTAAAGTCCAGCCTTAAAAAGAAGTTTGAAATGACAGACTTAGGACATTTACATTATTTTCTCGGTCTTCAAGTCTTGCAATCCAAGGAAGGTATTTTCCTCTCCCAATCCAAGTACGCCTGTGATCTTCTACGCTTTTTTCACATGGAAGATTGTAAGCCATCTCCTTCTCCCTTTCAGTTTGGAGTCAAACTTTCAGCCAATTGTACTTCCCCTAAAGTTGATGCTACCTTATACCGTCAACTTGTCGGAAAACTTTTGTATTTAACCCATACTCGTCCTGATCTTTCCTTTGTTGTTGGCCTTGTTGCTCGGTTTATGCAAACCCCACGTGAAAGTCATTAGAAAGCAGCTAAATGAATACTTCGTTATGTTCGCAGTACAGTTCAGTTTGGCATTCATTACAGTTCTGAAGCATCTCCTCTATTGGTTGGTTTCACTGATTCCGATTGGGCTGGTGACCTTGATGATCGAAAGTCTACTGCCGGTTATGTCTTCACTCTTGGTTTAGGACCTATTACATGGGCTTGTAAGAAACAGGCTGCCATTTCTCTTTCGTCAGCAGAAGCAGAGTATCGTGGTGCCATGGAAGCTAGAAAGGAAGCCTTGTGGCTTCGTCAGATCCTATCAGAATTTGGCTTTGAGCAGCAGCATCCGACTACACTTTGGTGTGATAATCAAAGTGCCATTCAGCTTTGCAAAGATCCAGTTTAGCATCAGCACAGCAAACACATTGAACTACACATGCACTTCATGAGAAAGCTCATTCTTGACCTTGTTCTTGGAGTGCAATATTGTTCAACAGATGATCAAGTTGCAGACATTGACAAAGGCTCTCACAGAGGCGAAGTTCACTAAACTTCGATTTATGGTTGGAGTTCAGGAAGTTGTCACTAAGGGGGGATAGGCTCTAGTGCCTCCTTCCTTCTCCTATTGTGTCATATTTGTAAATCCTTCAATCCTATCCCAAGTTGTCCTTAAGGGGGGATGTTAGGATATTCCGACACATAGGAATAGTTAAGTATAACTTGGTCTAGTATAGAGTAGGTAAAAGTGTGTTTCTTTACTAATGTATATTTGTAACTTACAATCCGACGTTCATTCTCTCCTCGGTATTACCGACACTTGATCCGTGGCTTGACACCCGATTGGCCCATGAATTCTATTTAAAGCGCATGGAGGGTCATTTGTAGGTTAACCGTGCATGGGAGAAGCTTATGTAAATTTTCATTCTTTTATTAATAAATTGCCTGTAGTAGCCATGTTGGCGCAGGCCGTGGACTGTGTCCCTCTCTGAGGGTTTTAACCACGTCAAAATACTGGTGTATTGATCTGTGATCTGTTTGTGAGCGGTGTCCTTTTGGTGTTCTGTCTGAGGAACTTACCCTGTAAATTAATACACTTGGCCTATGAGAATGTTACTTCCTCTAATCCCCTAATAGCCCCTCCGGGGAAAAAACCACCCTTTGTTGTTGTTCCTACTCTGTTGCTTCAAAGCTCTGTCCTTGGCTATATCTGGCAAGGAATTTTCTCATATAACATCAACTAAGTGAACACCCATCCATAGGAGACTCCAATCCCCAAAAACCCTTGCCCAACTCCCATTGGACTGTGAGAATGCTACTTCCTCTACTGAGCTATCAACACCCATTGGCAAGGATCACATCTTTTATTCACCAAGCTATCTCAATCTACTAATTCTATAGAGCTACATTTGAGAATATTTCAAATTGGACCCCCACACAAGACAACAACAACTTTCTCTCTTTGATAAGATCAAAACATTAACACAATCTCCAATACCTAAATAACATACAATCTCTTAATAACCAACTAGTAGCATATGTAAGTTATGGCTCTCACAAGAGATTGATTAAACACACAACACCTCACTCACACAATTATAAAATATGAAATAACCTCCAATATTCTATTAACAAACTCTCATTGAAATTCCATCAATATTATGACAAATCTAAAGTATTACACATTCATGCAACTAATATAAGCGAAGCTCTAGTCATGCACATGAAAATATTTCTCTCTGTAATCACAAACAATAATCATATGCAAATGATATGCTTTCTTGCAATACACCATTATTCCAACATGATAACAACTCAATAAGAAAGGTCATCACATCCAAGTATCCATTAAAGATTTGGTTGCAAACAACACAATGTTTTGCCTCTGAAAACCTTCCGGTGCAAGTCCTCCAAAGCTCTGTCACTACCAAAAAACAATTTTTTCCTTACTACAACAATAGTTTCCTTCTCAATGAGTCTCCTCACTCCATGATGTTTTATATGACATATTTTTGTGTACTACTCACTAAATTTTACCTCTATAACATTACATACTATAGGAGGTCACCCTCTTCCCTCTACACAAAGCTCTACATTATTCACTCTTTCGAAATGGTCAATTTGCTCCTTATTTTAAACAAATTTTTCCACTAACTCCACTACTTAGTCCATTGAATCATTCACACTTCAAATTACGTTCCTTCATGTTGATTTAGCTAATTTGAATCTTTAATGAAACTTCTTGAACAAGATACATCATAAAAAACAATTATTTCATTCAAGGAATGCGAGAAATCCAAAGAAACTCCACCTATAGGTCTAGTCGCTCCTTTAACATTTTCCTGCATGCTACTGGGGTCTGTAATCACCCCCATAGGTTATTGTCCATGTGAGTGGATCCTAAAATGCTCTAATGGACTTCCTTCCATGCAAGTGGGCAAAGGATAAACTAAAAACACAATATCTTCAAATCATAAATGCCTCCAACTTGTTGCTTAACATCTATGGCATTTGTAAAGATTTTATAGACCATGAAAAGTCTCAAAGTCATCTCTACAACCTCCTAAAGAGCTCACACATGATGTAGTCATCATAAGTGAAATAACCAAATCATTAGAGTAGAAGCTATATCAAGTTGCATCAAACATGAAGCTAAAATGTAGATGGGATCATGATAACCTCTTCAAGACCTTTAAACATCATCAAAATTTCAATCCATAACTCAGGAGCATCAATAACATCTCAAAGGAAATACTACAAGAATCATCCAATAATCGAAGGTCATCTCAACACAAGAATCATCTACATGGGGACCTAGTTGACCAATCAACCAACAAAGTTATCCAAGTACCTACAACATCCATCAAAGCATCTGCAACATAAAAATATGCCATATCAACCATAGATACCAAACACCAAGTAATCAAGCATATGCATACCATATCCAAACAAGTTCAAGTTGACATCAATGCCAACTATCACTCATTATAGAACTCATCAACTATCACCTCATCACAACATCAATGCGACCTCCAACACCATGCTATTATGTTGATATCAATGCCAACCAAACAACTCATCACAACCTCAATTCCAACAATCTCCCCCTTTAACATTGATGTCAATCCCAGCTTGGTCAACCAAAGAAACCTCATTCACTCCCCCTTTGACATCAATAGGAAAAGGGAAAAAATCAAGCCGTCAATACTCACTGAAGAATCAAGGACAACATAGTTGATCTAAGTATGAATTGCTATCACTCCTGTATGAGTAATAATAAAAATAAGAGCTCCATATCATGTAAGTAGCAGCAAGACAAATGTATACTAGCAACAACCCAAATAATGACTCCTCTCATATGAGCACCATTGTCAACCAAATCCAATAGAAGTAACAAGCCATATCCATCAATGGTAACATAGAGAAAATAAAAGAAACACATCATATACACCTACAATAACATAAACACTCAACTGAACAATAGAATAAACATCAAGAACAATATACCATGAGCAGCACTGCTCTCTCCATAATCATCACCAAAAACATACCCATCAACATCCACACATTGAGAAATAATAACAATGCCTCTAAATAACAGTAATATACATTGATCTCATGAAAACATAACAACACCAACCATGCCCCCCCAGGAGTAACACAACATCCATTGTATCATCAAGCACATGCAAAACAGGCTCCCCCTAAGCACTATCACATCAAAATAGTAGTAGCACAATAAGAGCATAGTGTGGGCAACAACATATCACGAACAAAATTATGTGCTCGTCAACACTCTCTCATTGAATATGGTCGTCTTGAAGATGTACAAGAGGCACAACTGTCTCACCAAGATGTTGCAACAATCATCTCATCCATGCCACATGCAAGAGGCTAGAGAACCAAGGACTATGATACAAAATGATTTACAACAAAAATACAAGGTTTCATATGCTTATTACATGCTGCAAGAATGATAGAATGTGACTATACAATGCCTCCTCAAGGCTGAAGAATGACCTCACCCATGATACAAGAATGATGCATGTCATTATGTGGCTCCATAATGGATCTGAAAGCCCATATATGGTTGTAAGACATAAAATATACCACTTGAAACAAAATTGAAATGACTCTCAAATCTCTCTTTGAGGACAATCTGGAGTAATAATGAATCATACAATATGATCCATGAATCGTAATATCATATAACAAAGTTATAACTATTGGGGCAATGTAAGAACCACATTATCAAGATGAATAACTCCATGTCAGACAAAAATAGGAACATCTTTGATAAAAAAAAAATTAGCACATGTCATGAACTAGCAACTTGCAACAATAATAGTCAACAACCCAAACATCACAAGTATTCACAAATAAATCATAACAATAACTATCCATCAACATGTAGCAATAGGCAGTAAGTAGCAGGAATCAATCATCATAACCTTCAACTGAAGAGTAGTACAAAACAATCTTATAATCATAAGGAATCCATAAAAATATCATGCATTATGAGTAGAAACATAATCAATGACTTCAACTTCAATAATAATATCTAAAATAAATAATGCAGTAGCAGCATATGGAAACAATCCTCAAATAATTAACCATGCAACCATGTTACTATAACACATCCTAAAGGAATAAAATGGCCATCAAAATGAGAAATCTGAAATGTAAATTTCTTACACGCTCCCGTGATATCATATGTGCACCAACTCAAGCAAATCATGCAATGTAGAATACTTCACCCATCAACACCGAAATAATGTGCAAGAACTATACAACAATACTCCTCAAAAACCAACCAACAACTCTTAAGGCACATGCATGCATCACTAATTCTTCCTCATGTGAAAGATGAAAATCTAAAGAAATACTATGAGTGAGGGATTCAATGGGAGTAACATCATTCTATCAAGCTATCAAAAAAATTCCCATGAAGACCATAATATCCTGCATGACATAAATATTATACATTCATAACATAGAATCATCTCTAACTCCACCTAAGAATATGCTATTTATCTATCAACTATTGCTTGCTGCAAAAGACATATGTTAGCGTGCATAAATATAAAATGATATTCACACAACATGGATACAAACACCAACCATCATGAGACAAAATATAAAATTACATGCAACATATCAATCCTTGTAGACTCCCATTGAACTCATGCATCTTCTCGTTTTATGCCTCAAAACGATTTTATGGACCAGAAACGAATAGATGCATGAGGATAAAATTTCCTCCTTCTAATCACTTGCACCTATAAATTTTGGCTTCTCTTGAAGCCACCTCCTATTGTGCACGAGATAATTATCTACCCCCCTTGAGTAGAATATCCTTCTTCAAACCAAAAAATTATTCCTCAATGTCCTTTGAAGAGCTAGTTATTTGCAGCTCATATTTTCTCCTCCATACCTTCTTTGTACTGAAAGGTGGGATTTCTCTTTTTGTTGAATTAATCTTGCCATATCGGAAAGCTACAACTTTGTGGTCATATTTTCCACACTTGAAAGAATGGCTATCGAACAAATTTTATTTTCTTGCAAAAAAATTACATTCTCTATTGTGGTGATCATAATGATTGCAACCAAAAAAATAGCCATGAAATAAATTTCGATACCTTGTGCTTTGATTTTTTGGACAATGAACACTTGGTTACTTCCTTTTCTTCATGATGTTGTGATTATGATCTTCCTTCATTTTCTTCTATTAATGAACTCTTTTCTGCTTTGACTTCCTTTGATGAAATTGCTTCCTAGGCCCTTGATTGTTTTGGCATGTGATGGTGTGCTTATGATTTTCTTCTACATGGTTTTCCTTCACTTTTTCCTCTCCTTTTACAAGTCTTGACACTTGTTCAAAACCTAATCTGGTTCTGATAAGAGGAGATATCTAACTGATAAGGACCTCATCTAAAATTTTGTTAATTTTCTCCAACTTATAATATTGAGATAGATAATTATTTTCATTTTCAAACTCATATCTTAAAAAGGTTAATTGCTTTTCTAGTCTTGCACAACACTCTTCCCAGTCTTGCATTTGATTCTTCAACATCTCATTTTCCTTTATGACATCTTCATGTGGTATCTCTTGATCAATGGATTTCATGTCCATTCTCTCATGGGTGATCTCACTATGTTCTTGAGATGAGATTGTATCTGCTTCTAATATGAATGTAGAATATTCTATAATAAGCTCTTTTTCTTCAAGAATAGAGTGAGGTTCTTTAGTAAATTATCAAATATGAGATACATCTCTTCCATACATATTATGCAGCTTATCCATAATCTATTTTGTGGTTTTGTAGTGTCTTACTTTAGTAACATCATGATCTAATAGGGTTATGAAAAGTGTCTTTTGCATTTGTCATTTGATTCATCATATGTATTATATTCTAATTAGAGAAAAACATACACATCAAGATCAATAAAATATCCTTCCAACCTTACCTTCCAAACTGCATAATTCAGTCCATGAAGAGTGAGTAGTCCATTTGTTCCATTATATCCTTGATAACCCATGTTCTGCCTTCCATTGGTGAAGCTACAACAAATTCGTTGTGCTATGATACCAATCATTGGAAATGTGCTCATTACTGAGAAAGGGGGGGGTGAATTAGTGATGACTGCGTTTCTTAACTTTTGTATTTCTTTTCAATTTACTGAACACAATCACATATTATATCATTAGTAGTTTAATGAGAAAATCAAATAACAAATGCCATAATAATCATATGAAAGACATAACGTCATCAAACAATCTCATGCACAAAACACACAAGGATCTCTAGTGGAATACACCCCTCTGGGGAAAAAACCAACCTTTGTTGTTGCTCTATTGCAATTTCATTAATTAAACAAATCATTTACATAATCATAGTTGGCTATGTTCAGCAAGAAATTTTCTCATTGAACATCGACTAAGTGAATACCCATCCACAGGAGACCTCAATCCCCAAAAATTATCGCCCAACTCCCATTGGACCATGAGAATGCTACTTCCTCTACTAAAGCTACACCCACCCATTGGCAAGGAACACCCATCCTTTATTTACCAAACTATCTCGATCTGCTAATTTTTTAGGGCCACATTTCATAATATTTCAAATTGGACCCTTGCACAAGACAATGATAAATTTCTCTCTATGATAAGCTCAAAACATCAACACAACCTCCAATACATCAACAGCATACAATATCTCAACAACGGACTAGCAACATATGTAAGCTATGACTCCCACAAGAGATCAATTCAACACACAACACCTCATTCACACAATTCTACAATATGAAATGACCTCCATTCTTCTATAAACAAACTCTCATTACAATTCCATCAATATTATGACAACTATAAATCATTACTCATTCAGGCAATTAACAGAAGCAATGCTCCTGTCATGCACATGAAAATATTTCTCTCTACAATCACAAACAATAAACATATGAAAATTCTATGTTTTCCTACAATACACCATTATCCTAGCATTATAAAAACTCAATAATAAAGGTCATCGCATCCAAGTTTCCACTGAATCTTATGTTACAAACAACACAATGTTCTACCTCTGAAAACCCTCTAGTGCAGGTCCTCCAAACCCCTGTCACAATCAATATAACAGCTTCTTCCTTACCACAACAATAACTTCCTTCTCAATGAGTATCCTCACTCCATGATCTTTGTAGATGACATCTCTGTGTGTAGTACTCACTAAATTCTACCTCTATAACATTATGTACCGTAGGAGGTTTCCCTATGCTCTCTACACAAAGCTCTACATTATTCACTCACTCACAATGGTCGATCTCCTCCTTCTTTTAAACAATTTTTTCCACTAACTCCACTACTTAGTCCATTAGAGAGTTCACAACTCAAATTACATTCCATCATGTTGATTTAGTTAATTTGAACCTTTAATGAAAATTCTTGAACAAGATACATCATAAAAATCAATTAAATCATTCGAGGAGCACGAGAAATCTAGAGAAACTTCACTTACAGGTCTAGTCGCTCCCTTAACATTGTCATGCATGTTACTGGGATCCATAGTTGCTCCCATAGGCTGCTCTCTATGCGATTGGAGCTGAAAACTATTCTCTTGACCTTCCTTACATGCGATTGGTTATAGGATGAAGGAAAAGCACAGTGTATTCAACTCATAACTTCCTCCAACCTGTTTCTCAACATCTATGGCATCCGTAAAGATTTTCCAGGCCATGACAAATCTCATAGTCATCTTTGCAACCACTTCAAGAGCTCACACATGATGTAGTGATGATAAGTTCAATAACCAACTCATGAGAGTAGGAACTATATCAAGTGGCATCAAACATGAAGCTCAAATGTAGATGGGATCATGACAACCTCTTTAACACCTTTAGACATTATCATTATTTCAATCCATAACTCAGAAGCATCAAGAACATCTCAAAGGAAACACTACAAGAATCATATACATGGGGGCATAGTTGACCAACCAACCAACAAAGTTATCCAAACACCTGCAACATCCACTAAAGCATATGCAACATAAACATTTTCCATATAAACCACAGAGGAAAAATGTAAAGAAATCAAGCATATGCATACCATCTCGAAAATAAGTTCAAGTTGACATCAATGCAAACCATCATTCACTGCAGCACTCATCAACTCTCACCTCATCACAACATCAATGCAACCTCTGACACCATGTTATTAGGTTGACATCAATGCCAACCAAAATACTAATCACAACATCAATGCTAACAGATTGATTCTCTAACTATCAACCAAGAGACTGCTCTTACTAAATGCAATTAGCAGCTACAAAATATAATTGTATTTCTTTTGATTAAATTAATAAAATTACAAGTTTTTTCCCTTTAGAAAAACATGTGATATTTTATAGTTTTTTTTTTATAAAAATATGTTTTAATATTAACTATAAATAAAATAGGCCAAGAGTAAAAGATGTGGAATTAAGATAGATTAAAATAGATGTGTTTCTTTAGTTTTGTTGAGCTAGAATATTTATTCAATAATACTTTCAAGATAAAATGAGTGTCTTGCTCGTCTCCGGTCCCTAAAACAAAATTCTCTTTATAAATTAATCACTTTCTCGAATGCTAATGGTTGTTCATTAAAATATTACATAGACCTGCTATCCAAAACATTTTGTATATCCACTTACAACCAAACAAATGGGCAATATGTGTAAATATTAGAGTTTCCAAGTATAAGAAAACATTACATTAATGATCATTTGATTATCTCAAGACATTAATGTTCAAATTCGTATCCATATTCATGGAAAATTCAGTATGAATATGGGATTCGTGGGACATTCAATATGTTTATGGGATGGAATGTAACTATTATGAATAGAAGATATTGAAATCGCATTACTGTATAGCATAGATTTATATTAATGGAATTATTCCAAAATCTAATTTTGACTTAGTTTACTGAGTTGGTGTAATAAGCCATATAGTTTAATTGAAAATCATTATTTTCTCAATCTAGTTACATAAATTTTATTAAAAGTTTAAAGTTTAATTGGTCAGCAAAATTAATTGTAAAATATATTTTTGAAATAGTCCATTGACTCAGTTTAATGGATTTATGCCAAAATGTAAGTTTTCATGATTTTTTAAATATTAATTTAATTTCACTATATGGTCAATCATGAATAAGTTTGACCATGACGATTTGCACCCAGCATGCTCTATCACCATCTTCATTAACATAATTTATTGACAACTCCAAACTCAAAACAACATTGTTGTATGGTTTAGAACAGAAATGTGCCTCCTTATTCCAATGGTGAAACATGTTGCATCGGTTTGACACGATCATTGTTCGATTGTTTAAAGTTATTGGTTAGTGAAACGATTTCAACGTTGCATCAGTTTGACATCATCATTATTCAGTTGTTTGAAATTACTGTTTTCTGAAACGATTTCAATTGTTCTTGGTTTAGAGAATAAATGAATTGAGAAAAATCATCACATGAGTTTATTAATTTGCTACTGAAATTTAGTTGATAATATTTTTTTTTATTCCAATATTATATTATATTTTATATATATATATATATAATAATATGGTATGTTTAGTTTATATAATAATAAAATAAATACAAATTTATTTATTATTTGTTTCAGAGATACAAATGTTTTAACTAGTTATTTATTTTAATGTTCAAATTTATAAATCCAAATGTGTAATATATATACTGGTTCATATATTATACAAATTCATTATAGCATAAGATTAAAGAGGATTTGGACAAATTTAGAAAATATTAACATAGATAAAAATTATAATTTATTTGTATCACATATACATTTTTTATAACTAGTTTTTAATTTTATTTTAATGCTTAAGTTTATAAGTCCAATTTTTTTAATATATCATATTAATTCATATTTTTCACAAATTAATTTTAGAATATATATATATATATATTATTATGCATTTGATACATATTAACATAAATGTTATTTGGATTTATCTCTAGCAATTGGGAGGAATGATTGGGATCCTTCCTATCTAGGTTCAATTATTGCATGTGACATAATTAGTTTTGATGTAATGGCTTTGATCTTATGATCTAATGGACTAGAACATGTATATTCCTCATATAGAATAAAATGATATTTTGCACATGGAAAATATATAGTTAAACATCTCATATTGTTGTTTTTTATTTAAATTGTCTTTATAATATTTCTAACATCATTGTTGTTTACATATTCATTTCTAAGAAATTGAGAAAATGTAAAAAATTAGACATGAATGGAATATAGCGATTAAAGGAGGAAACAAATGCTCACATGTTTAGTTTATAAGTGTCTTGGGATCTTAAGTTGACCAAAATTATCTAGCCTTAATTACCATCATGTTATGATATAGAATCTCCCACAAATTCCCCCATATCTAAGAGGTCAAGTAAGAGATGAAAAGGCTAAACCTATTTCCAAATCAACAAGTTTAGTTAAAAGAAAAGAATGAAAAAATCTAATATGTTGTAGAAGCAAGGTCAGATCGTCCAAACCAACAAGCATATAAAGTATTCATCAATAATAAAATCTTTATGCAGTAAGTATTTATTTCCATTTGTAAGCATGTGGTTTTTTGATAATATAAATTTATTGTTGTGGACTAAATTCATTGAAAACAAATTCATGGTTGGTGTGTAAATTTGATCATCTCAAAGATTGTTGAATTGAGGCTTTTGTGATCCATATCAAGTTAACAAGTGATTTTTCGGTGTAAATCACATGATGTTTCATTTGTCGACGCATTTCGAACCAACGAGAGTGGTTTCGAACCAACGATGAACCACACTCGTTGGTTCGAAACACGTCGACAAATGAAATATCATGTGATTTACACTAAAAAATCTCTTGTTAACATCTCAAAGATATTTGGAAGCAAAAAAGTCATTGTTGAGGTTAGATTCAACCTCATAGATGTATGGACATAACGAAAGAAATAGATATTGCTTTAAAATGTAAACAAAGAACAACAATTTCTAATGGTGTAGGGGGGGAAGAGTTAGACCAACATTTTTTCCATGCATTAACTTTTGAGACATTTTAAAATTAAGTGGTATTTCCATTTATTATAAATTGTATATTGATTTCCCATTGTTATTAATATACCTAACCTAATTAACAAAATTCTCCAAAGAGTTCTTAACATAGTTTGATTGCAAAATATAAATCTATAAATGATCTAGGTGGACATCAGTGACCACCAATCTCTTCCACTAACTCATTGGTAATCCATTTTCTTGGTTGTGATTATATGATTTTTTGGGTCTCAAATTTCTAGGGTTGTTTTTAGACCCATGTGATGTTTTTTGGAAATCTAAGAGGCCAAAGGATGCCATGACATTCCCTAGACCTAGCCAAAGAATTTTGATCCTCATATTGTACTTTCTAACGAGCTACTCTATGCCCCAGAGACATATTTTGTGAAATTTGCACCTCGAGAAATTTTATGCATGAAATAAAAACCCGAGGCATATAAAAAATTTAGCCATCCATAATCTAGAGTTATGGTTTGACACCTACAAGATTCCTTATTTTATGTTAGACGACCATTCGTTCAACCTTTTGTAATGAGTTTTGTGAATTCATGTAGCCACCACCTCTCCCTTTAGACATAGTTACCACCATTCTAATTAGCTTGTGTTCTGCATTATTTTTCTATTTCATTTATGAAAAGAAGTTGAGTATTCATCATATTACTATAATTTCTATTATATTTCTCTATGTGTGTTTCATTTCTTTCATTTATTTTCATGTCATTCCTTTTACAACCTAGATCAGTGGTATCGAAACAGTCTAATCCTTGTTGTTTCTTGATGTATGTTCTTAGTGAGGTTAGGGTATAGAGATTTGGGTCTTTAGCTATTTTCACTTGGGAATGATTTCTCTCACTAACCTAATCATCCTCACATGGTAGAACAAAAGAGATATGATGGAGTCAGAGATCCTATCAATTTTTCCCTTGGGGAAGCGATTATGAAATAGAGGAATGAGATCATGGAAATTTTTTCCAAGATCCTTCAACACATTCTAACAATAGTCAAGGCAACTTCAAACCATAAAAAATTTGGAGGTGTGACACCCTTAAAGGTACTTGCTAACTATTATATCTCATTATTTGAAGGCCAAATAGATTTTGATGCTTTGGAGAAATGGTTAAATATGATAGAGGACTCTTACTTTGTCAAAAATAATTTTGATAATGAAAAGATCACCTTTGCACTCTTGAAATTCCTTCCCCATGTAAAATGTTGGTGGAAGATGATTATATGATATTCAAGGAAAGACCCACTTGGGAAGTTTTTGTTGTTTCCCTTAAGGAGGAATTATGTCATGCAAGGAAAAATGATGACGAATATATGAGATGAATGACCCTACAACAGGAGAGATATTAGACAGTGTTGGAGTACGCCAAAATTTTTGTACCTTGTGCTCATAGCTAAGTATCAAAGACTTTGAGAAAAACCTAGTTCTAAAGTACCATGATTAAGTACATATGTACATCCAAGTAGAAATATATTTCTTAAACATATCCTCACTTGGAGTCACTTATCAATATAATGTCAAAATTAAATGGAACTTGAAGTGAAGGAATGTGTGGGAATTCTTATATACAAATATGCTACAAAAAAAATCTTGGAAAAGATTTTTGTAACTTAGGAAAAGGGGAAAAAGAAAGAAGATCCAGGCTCAATATCACCAGCCCAAGTCACAAACAAAGAATAATATTGGGAGGTTGGAAAATGACACCAGAAAGTGGTACGAGTTCCAAAAATTCCCCCCAATGGAATATTAATGAATATTTCTAAAAATAATAAAGTTTGGTGGAACATAAGGAAAATGAAAACAGGGTAGCTCTACTTTTGAGTTAAAATAGGATAAAGGAAAGTTGATCATTTATGTAGAACCTATTTGCACCATGAAAACCACAATTATCCAACCAAAAGTGCTAGAGGAGTTTGAAGAGGGGGAGTTTCTCTTTCATTCATGGATGTGGGTGAAACAGAGCCCTCTACATTTCATTATTGACAATGCGAGCCAAAAGAACATGATCTTAGCCGAGGTGATCAAGAGATTACATTTGTTGATAGTGCCACACACCCAACCACAAAGAATTGTTTGTTTTATCCATCGAGGGGGCATCTACATTAGCCAACAATGTTTTCTATCCTACAACATCAAGCCCTTCAAAGATGAGGTATTGTATGGTGTTTCCCAACACAAATTTTTTTATATTATTTTAGGTTAACCTTACTTGTGGAAATTTCATGTCATTTATGTGTCTCTTCCTTATAGTGCCGTTATTATTCTATGAGTTCAAAACCATAGTGTACCAAAGTTAGTTACAACAACTGGAATTTCTTTAATATCAGCAAAACAATTCCAAAAGGTCTCTTAGACTATAAATGTTTTACTCTTCATGGTTCAGTTAGAATGTAAATGGAAGTTCACTGCAACCACCATAATCTTATCAAAGGACCTCTCTACATAACAGAACCATGTAGAGAATATTGTAAATACATAAAAATATGTCTTCACTCCACCTTGGGTTTATCCTTTGCACTGATAGGTAGAAACCTTAATTGACTCTATATCTATTATTCCTTTACCTAATTTCCCAATACATTAATGCTCTCTTTTACAAAATTTAGATACAAATCGTCATATTCATTGATTTCATTGAAGAGGAACACATTCAATTGAGTTCCTTACGTTATGAGAGTCCACTTATATTAGTGTAGAAAATGGGTAAGACGTTAAGGCTCTACATTGATTTATAAAATCCTAAATAAAATCAATGTCAAGAAAAATACCTCATCTTCCATAATGGCAATCTTCATTACCAACTTAAGGGTGTCGATTTATTTAGAAATATTGATCTAAAGTTAGGCTGCCACTAGGTTCTAATTGAAAAAAATGGATGTATGGAAGACAACCTTAAAATCCGAAGGTATTTTCAAGTGGTTGGTCATGCCCTTTCACTTGAATAATGCTCTGACAACATTCACAAAGATGATGGATAATACCTTATATCCATTGGCAAAAGCTTTAATAGTTTTATATTTGGATTACAACATCATCTTCAACAAAACCATGGAGAACCATTTGCATCACATTAAGTAAGTCCTGAGCACCTTGCACTGGAACAAATTATATGCCAATATGGAGAAATGATCATTTGGCTTGTATAAAATTTATTATTTGGGATTAATTTTGTATCAACATGGGGTGCATGTGTACCTATGCAAGATAGAATATATTTGGTACTTTCTAGCCATGAAAACTCTAATAAATATTTGTAGCTTCTTAGCCTTTGCTAAATTATAACCATGGTTTGTGTTGGATTTCTCTTGTATCACTTGGACCTTCATTCAAGTGACTAAGGGTTGAAAAAAAATAAAGCTTTGATGACTTGAGTCACAATATAAATCACTTGAATATCAAAGGAACTTCCTTTCCTTTGTACCAATCTTGATCCTACTAGACATGCAACAACCACTTGAGATTGAGATATATTCCTCTAACTATTCTTTTAATATAGTTGTCACTTAGCAAGGACATGTAGTGAGATATTAGAGTGAAACACCATTTAATACTATATTGAGATACCCAACCTATGACGAGGAGATTTACTCCATTGTGTGACTATGTCGACAATGTAAGCATTATATTCTAGGAAGGATATGGTCATTCAAACTAATCATAGGCCTCTACAGTTCATGTAGACACAAGGAAAGTTATAGAATGACCACCATCAGGAATGGTCCACATACTTGTAAATCTTCCACTTGAATATCAAATATAAGAAGGGATGAATCAATCATGTTGCAAACTACCTCAACTGACCATCAATTATGGAACTAACCATAGTTCTTAACTCTTGTGGGTGTGAGACACCTAGGTGGTGACAATTATTCGATAGTGATTCTGACTTCGTTGCAAACACAAAACATTGATAGTAGGAAAAAAGTTCTATAATTCCACCTCCAAAATGTGCTCTTATGTTGCTTGAGCCGTCATTATATTCCTTCAAGTGGGTGTGCAAGTTAATTTGGGAGGCAAATCTTAATTAGGTGGTAATAAACTTTGGTCTGGACAAGATATTAGAAGTTGTTTAGAAATATTTCTATTGGTCCAATATTTAAACTTTTGTCCACTAGTATATCAAATCATGTAATTTTTGCACAATTCCTAAACCATCCATCAAGACGTAATTTTTGTACGCTCTACCCATAATAGACAAGCCCTAGGAGTCAATATCCATACATTACATGCCACATTTTCCATCCACCAAACATGGTAATGATTATTTGTTTGAGACTATCTACCAATTCTCTAAGATGGCCATTTTGGCAACATGTAAGAAGAGTATCACAACTTATTCCATTGTTAAATAGCTTTGTGAGCATGCTTGGGTTCATTTTTTTCTACCTCTTGAACCATTATTCTAGATAGTGATACTAGGTTCCTCAGCACCTTTTATTCTGACCTATTGGTTCTGATGGATACCAAGTTTACCAAATTGACTACCACTTATCCCAAAACATAAAAACAAAAAAGAATTGGTCAACAAGATGGTTTGTGGATATTTTGTGCATGTACAACTCCAAGAATCTATGTACATAGGACAAAAGCATATCATATGTTAAACATAGCTATAACAAATCCATAAACAACATTTTTTGCCACAGTCCCTTGCAAATATGCTTGGGGTTCCAACTAATGGCCCAAATTGTTATAGCTATGCTCATTGCATCTTCATTGGAAGAGTATACAGAAAAATTTAAGCATGAAAATTTATCTAAAAGTGTGAAAAACATGATGAATCTTACTAATCCCTAATATGCAAACTATAAAAAGTTTGGTGACATTTTTGTAAAAATATTCAAATTTATAATGATTTTATATATTTTCTATAACATTTTTGGCCACTTTAAGGTAAAATCATTTTAAATTATAAAATTTGGGTGAATCTTTAAAAACCAAATGGAAATTGGTGATCTTCCTTTTGGAGAAAAAAATGGAAAATTAGCCCACCTCTAAATATTAGCCTCTAAATTTTTCCTTGGTGGAGTCCTACCATACTCAAGTTGAGGGATATAGAGAAACCAATTTTTTTAAATGGGTCCAACAAATCGAACAATACATTCATGATATCGTACAAAAATCAAATTCCAAGTGCATGCAATGACATGACCAACACATGATTCCACACAAGTTGCAGGTTCGTGATAAAGTGTGGCTGCGTTTATAGATAGAGTGTATCATAGGCGCCCAGAGGAATATCAAACCACTCAAATATGGGGTCTTACATAAACATAAATTATTTGTATGAAAATGTTTTCAAATTGAGTGTCCCTTTTCGTTGGATTGCACCTAGTATTTAATGTGGAGCTTCATTAACCATATTTTCCACCTTTGTTGCATACCTTAGAGTTATATTAGCAATTTCACCACACAAAAATAAATCGAGATACGTTCAACATTCTATAATGGATTGGATCATGGATAGACACACAAAGGATACATGTTAACAAAACATACAACTCCACCTAGTTGTCAAAGTAGATCAATTTCTCAACCAAGGTAAGTAGCCCATTAGGAGCCAAATTCAGTACAAGCTTCCCCATATCATGAGGGAACTCGATGCAATGGAGTCAATTTCTTATAAAGGGGAGAAATTAAGTCTAGGTGGATATTGGTGGCCGCACACCTCTTCCCTTGACTCAACGATTCTCTATCTTCGTAGAATTATTTTTTGGATCCCAAACTTTTGTGGTTGTTTTGAGGCCCTAATAGACATTCTTTCAAAATTTAGGTGGATAAGCGCTACCATGGAATTCCCTATCCCTAGTTAGAAGTTGTTTCCCTTGCATAGTTCATTCCAATGAGCTATTATGCACCCAAATTGATATTTTATGCAAAATGTGTGCCCCTGAGAAGTTTATTTACCAACTAACAACCATGGGGTTTGCAATCCTTTTGGTCCCCCATTTTATATGGTTACGGTTTTAGACCTATATGATTCTTTCTTTCATTTTATAGTTTGGTTCCTTCAACTTATTGTAAAATCTTTCGTGAGTGCATGTTTCCACCATCTCTCTCTCGAGATAACTACCACCAATCTATTTAGTTTGTGTGGTATAATATTCCATAATTTATTTTATTAATAAAATGTGGGTTTTAACCATATTTCTATGATTTATGTTATATTTCTCTTTGTGTGTTTCATTTCGTTTCCTTCTTTCCATTTCATTCCTTTTCATTTAATTTCATTATTTAATTTATCCAACCAGCATCAACCCACCAACCATTCCAACACTATCCTAGAATAAAAAGGGTTTTAGAGGTAGCAAGTTTTTCTTCTCTACAACATATTCCACAAAAAGTGATGCAGGAGCATCCAGCTCCGAGGAGACGGAAGTTGGTTGACAGTCTCATGAAGAGGCAAGGATATATGACAAAGCTGGACAGGTGTTAGACTTGTCAGTTAGTTTACCTTATTTTATTTGTTTTATTTTGTCAGAAAGACATTAGGACCAGGTCGATTAGAGTTATGAACTGTTTCTTTTCAATAGAAATTATTAACAACAAAATAAGTTGTCAGTTAATTAGTTTCTTTAGTTAGTTAATTAGTCTCTTTACAAATTGGGTTAATTAGGAACAGTTAGGAATTGGTGGACAGTTACCCAATTCTGTTAGGCAGTTCTACCTGAACAGAACTGTGGTGTTTCAGGGGTTTAAAAGAGGAAAGATAAACAATGTAGGGGATTCCTCAGACGAAGAAAAAGAGAGAGACACAGTGATTCCAAAAATAGATATTTTATCTTTATTTTTCGCTATTCAATCATCACTGTACGAATTGATTTCTTGCATCATATTATTCTTTCTGTGTAACAAAATTACGTTTGAAATACAAGACTGACAGAATTTACAAAAGGAGCAGACACTGTAATCACATTAATTCCTGACAGAGAATACAGAAGAATGTGCGCGCAGGCGACCCATAGATAATGTTCACAGAATAGCAGACGTTGTCGCTTTAATCATTTCCAGACAACGAATACAAAAGATTGTACAGGCAGACAAAACCCACAGGTAATTCGTAAAACCCTCTAACCAATTATGAGCAAAGTAAGCGCCAGAAAGAAATATATATATATTCTTGTATCATTTCATTAAACTGTCGTGAATAAGCATATACAGTCCAGGACATTCCACAATAAGAGTACTATAAAAGAACAGAACTTAAAAACCAGAACCTCGAAGTTGCATTTCGCACAGGCGAATGATACATAGAAACAGAGTTTAAATAAATTGTCACAGCAATGAAGCGCGAGTAGAGACAGAGTAAACAAGTGTTCAAATCCATTACATAGTAAGACACAGGACGAGGGTTTGATGCCCCAGGGACCCAACTCATAAAACGGGAGTTCCATCAACTGAAGAGCGAAATTACAGGACGAAGAGTCCAAAACGGAGAACCAGTGTACAAGACCCAAGAGGGTCACACCATCAACCGAAGACCTAACTAATTCACTGCTCAAACGATAGACCCGAAGGAGAACGAAATACAAAACCTCTAAAGACACAGCATACGAATGTGGAAGGACCCTAACCGGAGGGAAGAACCGGAGAGTGCAACCGACTGCCGAGACAGTTGAAAGGCGTTGAGCCACATACCCCGACTGTAACGAACCACCTGCAGACAAAAGGGAACGGATTAGTAAGAGTACAGGCATATACAACCATTTAAAAACAAATAACTGAAGTGGGTTAAGGCGTAGAGTTTCACCTGGAGCTGAGAAGGCCGAGTTGAGAAGACGGACAACCATTAAAACCTGAAGACCAGTGACAAAGTGTTTTAGGGTTGGTGAGATAAGGGACCAAACAGTTTAACAGGGAACCTGTAGTTACCTTGACGGCGAGTCGAAGCACGCTGGCCTGGAGGAGAACCTGTCATGAGCCGAGTCAAACAGTTAAATGAACAGAGCTGACATGGAGATAATCGAAGAAATCCTTCTAACAAACAGTAAAACGAGACTGCAAACATAACGAGCTGAGGGTGTCTTCGCAGAACATTGAAACCCTACCTCCATAGCTTTGGAGAACCAGAAATACCCATAAAAATCTAGGTTTGCCATCAGAACGATAGAGGGACGAAACCCCCACAGATCAGAGCGCGGCCTGAATGATGAAAAGCGTAAAGTGACAAATGAACAGGGTTGACAAAAGACCAAAGGTCATATAGGAGGAAACCGGCGGGTGGAGGTGAGTGACCGTGGGAACCGGTCGAAACCCTAAAACAAATATCGATGAACGTACCAGCATAGTTAAGTCAACCATAAATTCATTCCAAGACACAGGTCTTGTCATCAGACGATATTTTAGAATCGGCGAGAGGCCATCAAAAAGAATAATATAAAAATGGTTGTATTTTACCACAATAATAAGATGCCAAATTAATATTCTATCTTTTATATTTCCTTCCTTGATTTCTCATTAGCTATGTAGATTTAATTTTTTACTCCAATTTAATATCTAATTTAATATTTTATTTACAGTGCACACGTTTCTTTCGGGATCTGTTTCTTTCAGAATATTTAGAATAACATAAATGAAATGGATCAAGCTACAACCATCTTGACATCAAGTGCTACAAGGAAAATTTAGTCGGTATGTATTTATACTTTTTTATAATTATTCTCCTACTTTTAAATTTACTTTACTTTGAGTCACGTAGTGATATTTATTTATAATATTATGTTTAAAGTAATAAATATACATTCCCCAAGACCATTTGCACATAACTGATGATAGACATAACATTCAACAAAAATCACATTGTCTTCCACCATTACAATGTTCACCTCGACTTTAAGAGGTAAGTTGGATACCATTTATCCTAGCTTATAATAATATTAATATAATTTATAACTATGTAGTTGTTAACGAATTGCATCTTTTTTACCTTTTATACGTGGTCCCCAAATGTTTTTATTATTTTAATATTATGTTGATTTTTATTAATAACATTATAAGTGGTCCCCAAATGTTTTCATTATTTTGATCTTTATCAATAACATGGTAACTTTAACGACATAAAATAAAAAGATGAATCATTTTGTTGTACTTAAAAGGACAAACATCACACCTAACTGGAGAGAAATCAGGTTGATTCTCACAATCAATATATAGAACATATATACTCAACTATTATTACTCTCACTAAACCTACTCAATTTGCTACTTTGAAGTCTAACATTCCACTAAATTAAAGCATTTATTCTTAACTATTATTACTCTCGCTAAACCCACTAAATTTGTTACTGTGAAGTGTGAACATTCCACCAAATTTAAGTAAGTCGAGCTACAATATTATGACTTTAGTAATTGTTTCATAAAAATGGTTCATCTGAAATGTTTTATGTCTACCAGCATAATTTTAGTAAATAAGCTTTCTCTAAACTCACAAAAAAACTATTCATTTAATAATTTCGCTATTAAAAGGAATTTGATTTTTTCCTTCATCAAATCATGATTTTATTAATGCTTGAAGTTTATGAATTTATTCACAATAACAAGTTCTCCTGGTAACCGTGCTTAAGATAAATTCTTCTTCGTGATTTGTCATTCATTGTGGTTGGCTTGTTGCCTTTGTTTTTTTAATGCATAATAATATATATTTTTAATCTAATTCACTTTCTACATATTCGATGACGAAAACAAATTCACCTCAACCTATTGGAGCTTGTTTCATATTTTTCATTAACTTGAATTATCTATTAGAACTTGTTTAATAATTTTCGTTCACTTAAATTATGATTTTGGACATTTTTACTGGGGAATTACTTTTAATGCGTAATTGAGCTAACTAAGCATTTTGGCAATTTAAAGTAATTCAACTAAAAGCTAAAAAAAACATTTTTCATAATTTTATATCCTTTTAAAAATTAAGTAAATATAATTTGGCATTACACATATGCAGCTTAGTCTAAATCTTAAACAAATGTTTCTAAAAGATTACCGAGTTATTAAAAACAATGGGTTTTCCACGGTTTTCCTTATAAATGAATTTCATTATTCTTCTCCCTAAATTATATTGCTTATTAAACTCTTGTAGTGGGAAAAAATCATTAAATGACGAACATTTTATATGATACCTGGAAGTTCATTACGAGCATTTTTATGATCAACTGAAATATATATGTTTTGGTTCATTTGCACTAGTGGGTCATTAAGGTCGGTGGTGTTTATATCAAGCGAAGAATGTTGAAGTGAAATCAACTATTAAGATATTCTATGATAACAATTGAGTTGAAGATTTTCATCTCTCCAACAATTTTTCAATTGAATTATTAATATGAAACTAATATCCATTAATAAGTTTATAATTAAAACCTTTACTTTAGTGCTTTATGTGGCATACATACCATCTTGTTGCATGTTATGTTGAAGAAACTTGTTAAACTGATTTTATCCTCACATTGACTTGATTATGTATTATATATCAACAACTCAAACAACAAATAAAACTTAAGAACAATTCACTCAACCAACACATAAAACTTGTAATAGCCATTGAATATAAGATTATTGTTCTCCCGTTGAATATACGATTATTGGTCTCCCATAACTTGTCATACATTTCTTTTTGATTGTTTTGAAAAGGAAACGTCATAGGCACAAACAATGCACTGATTAACAATTATTTTTGTATGTGAGAATAGTAAAAGTTTAAAACAATGCATTTTTTATTAATGCCAATGATAACATTCCAAATCACGAAGAGCATGATGAAATAGAGGGCATGCTTGAGTTGCCTTCCACTCTGAAGAGATCACAAATGTAATGTGAGGCTGAAAATCACTAGACCTATTTGCAGAGGTGAATCTTGTTGGAGGTACTACACACCTACACGCGGACACTTAGTTAGAGCATGGGACTACATGTAAGATTCTTTCTGCATGATTTACTCCCTGATTTGCTCCTTCATTAACTCCGCAACTAGTTAGTTCTTTTGCATGATTTACTCCTTCTTTAACTCCGCAACTAGCTAGTTCTTTTGCAAGATTTACTCCCTGATTTGCTCTGCAACTGGCTAGTTCTCTTCGGAACTTGTTGTAGGTGTTGAGTCTTCTTATTGATCACCACTATGGTGCATTACCTTGGGATCTTCACCCAGTAATTCTATATCATGAGCATTGTAACCTATTTTCTAATGAATCATTCTTTTGTTCTTTCGATTTTCTTTTAGTGTTTTTTTCTGCAAAGCTGTGTGTTCAACCTTTACTAGCTAGATTCATTTGTGCAGGTTTTCTAACACATTTACATGGTATCAGAGCCCACAGGTTGCTAGATAAAAGGTGCACCAATACTTTATTTTGTAGGTATTAAAGTTTGGAGATCGGAGATCGACAGAAAAATGGAGTTTCCCAAAGCATCGATCCTAACACCATACAACTAACATGAATGGAAGGACCAAATGGCTCGATACCTTTGTCAAAAAGGGTTGTACATGATTACCATGGTTGCATAAGTGGAACCCACTTCAGCCATAGAGAAATCCAGGTTCCTCAACCGCATGGATGAGGCCCACGGATCCATATGCATGTGCATCTCCCTAGAGTTGAAGTTTCATCTATCTACCTGCAATACTCCAAATGAGATTTGGAAAAAGGTTGAAGAACTCTATGGGAAATAGGATGAGATGAAAGGACATCTGCTTGAAGTGGAGCTGCTGTTATTGGATCCACGGAACTATGACAGAATTCAAGACTTCTTCACCAAATATAATGATCTACTGCTGCAACTCAAGGGTTGTGGAATCGACAAATCCAAGGAGGAGATTCGCCAAGCTCTCTCTATTATGTCAAGGCTCGGACTGGAATACTCTGTCTTTGTGTCTACATTTCATTCAGTAAGGCTCGCAATAGGTAAATCCTACACTATGACTTCTCTCAAAGAGTTCATGGAGTCCCTTACTTTGAGCAAGATAAACTCATTGGCATGGGGAAAATCAAACCTCCAAAAGCACTTGCACTTGCTATGCATGATGGCAGCCACAATAAAAATCTTAGATCTGATTCAAATAAGAAAAATCAGTAGCAAAAAGACAAAGGAAAAGTGCATTCCCATGCAAAGAAGGAAGCGTACACCAAGCCTTTCAATGACTCCTCCGGCTCGAGAAATGAGAAAGGGAAGAAAGGAAACAAATGCACCTACTCTCAAAGAGGACTCCATCCAGAATCCTCTTGCATGAAGAAAAAAATTGACCAAATGGAAGAAATCCTTTAGAAGCACAACCTTGGGGACCACATTCCTCAGGGCACCAAGAAGAAAACTGAGGATCTGCCAGACGGGAAAGGTAACAATTTTCATGCTTTAGTTGCAATTAATTCTTCCCCTGATGCATGGATTATAGATTCTGGTGCATCACATCATATGGTTGCTGCAAAGGAAGTCTATTCCTCTTTGGATGCATGTAAAGGACCTCCCATCCTCATGGGAGATGACTCACCTATTGAGATCACCGGAAAAGGTAGAGTGGAACTTTTACACGGAAGCTTTGAAGATGTGCTTCATGTTCCAAAACTTTCGGTAAACTTGCTTTCAGTTTATGAGATCACTCATTCTAGCACTGGAAAGAGAGTGGAATTCACTCCAGATGTATTGAACATATATGACCTACATAGCAACTCCAACTTGCAATCAGTGAGGTAACAATGGAGCCAGACTGTATTCATTTTCTGAATTTATTGAATATGAATCCTCCTTATTGTTTACACATGCTGATGATAGTAGTAGGCTTTGGCACGAGATGTTTTCTCACTTAAATTGCAGGTATATGCAACAGCTAAGTAAGCATGAGATGGTGGAAGGCTTGCCAAATACCAGTTTCTCCAAAGGAGTTTGTGAAGGGTGTGTCCTTGGCAAACATCCTAGAGAAAAGTTTGACACTGGCAAGACTCACAGAGCATCCACTCCTCTAGATCTGATCCATAGTGATCTCATGGGGCCTTTTCCTCATCCTTCAATCAACAAAGCAAGGTATGTGTTTTCATTTATTGATGATTTATCACGGTATACTTGGGTGTATCTTCTCAGGGCCTAATCTGAAGTTTTTGAGCACTTTGAAGGTTTCAAAGCACTAGTTGAAACATAGTCAAAGAGAAAGATCAAAGCCCTCCGTACAGACAATGGGGGGGAATATGTTAGCACAACACTTTAGAACCTTTGCCTTGAGTCTGGCATATAGTTGCAATACACAGTTCCATACACTCCGCATTAGAATGGATTCGTTGAGAGAAAGAACCGATCTCTCAAAGAGATGGCTTCCTGCATGTTGCATGCTAAGTCACTGCCTCATAAGCTATGGGCTGAGGCACTTAATTGTGCTAACTACATCCAGAACAGATCTCCTCATAGGTCTGTCAAGGATCAAACCCCCTTTGAGGCTTGGAGCGACACAAAACCAGAGGTCACCCACTTCTGTGTTTTCGGCTCCCGAGCATGGGCCAGGATCCCCTCTGAAAAGAGGAAAGCTCTTGATCCATAAAGCATTGAGTGAATCTTTGTTGGATACCCTAATGGTGTGAAGGGATACCAACTCTTGATTTCCTCTACGGACAAGCTCATCATTAAGCGAAGTGTCAAATTTAAGGAAAGTCTCTCGCATGCACCTCAATTGCCGCATGCAGACACCTTTTATCTACCTCATGTCTGAGATGATGACTCAATACACTCAGATGCAAATACAGAGCATGCAGATGCTACAGTAGAGCATGCAGATGTAGAGACAGAGTCTTCAGATACAAATATAGTGCATGCATATGATGATCCACATCCAAGCACAGATCGGGCTTCCCGTAGTGAATCAACTTCCCTTGTCATAAATCAGAGAACAAGGAGCTTATGTGAGATATATGCACAAGAACACCCAGCTACTAGAAATGGTCTTGTGGGGGATAATTCTGATCTGCAGAGGACTAGCTCAGAGTTTATTGAGCCTCCTCTTGCCCTCACTGCCACTGAACCATCACCATCCTGGCATTGTCATTTGGTTCAGTCTTCTGATCCACAGTCTTATGTTGAGGCTGTTGGGCATCCATCTTGGGAGTTCGCCATGGAGGAGGAGTATAACTCCCTCCTCGAGAACCAGAACTGGTATCTGGTCCCCCTTTCTTCAGGAAGGAAACTTGTCTGATGCAAATGGGTCTACAGGACCAAGAGTGCTGCAGATGGGCAAATCACCAGACAGAAAGCTAGGCTAGTAGCCAAAGGCTTCCAGCAAGTGCATGGCATTGATTATGATGAGACCTTTGCTCCAGTAGCAAAGATGGATTCCATACACCTTGCACTTGCCATTGCGGTTGCCCAGGGGTGGGAACTACATCAGATGGGTGTGAAGAATGCCTTTCCTCACGGAGACCTATCTAAGGAGATCCACATGGAGCAGCCTCATGGTTTCATTCAGGATTCATCTTTGGTCTACAGACTAAAGAAATCTCTCTACAGCCTTAAGCAGGCCTCATGAGCTTGGTATGCGAAGATGGATTCTTTTGTCTTATCACAAAACTTTGAAAGATGTAAGTCTAATCCGAATGTTTACATGCTCAGGACACATGATGCTCTTCTTATCTTAGCTTTGTATGTGTATGATCTCTTGATCACTGGCAGCACGACTTCAGCCATTGCTGCAGTCAAGAGGGCCTTGCATGATAGGTTCTTGATGACAGACATGGGTCCATTACACTTTTTTATTGGTCTTGAGATCAGCCAGGATGCCACGGGCATCAAACTCTCCGAGGCTAAGTATGCATGGGATCTCCTCGAGAGATTTCACATGACTGACTGCAAGTTGGCATCGACTCCTTTTCTGTCTGGGGTTCGCCTTGAGGATGGAGGTGACACTCCATTAGTTGACAGTACTCTCTACTGACAGCTAGTGGGGAGCTTATTGTACCTCACCCACTCTAGACTAGATCTCTCATATGCAGTAGGGACAGTTTCCAGATACATGCAAGAGTCGCATGAGCTACACTGGAATGCTGCCAAACGCATCCTCCAATATGTGTAGGGCACTATTACCTTCAGGATTCACTATGCAGCAGGCATTGCATTGATTCTTCTTGGCTTCACTGATTCTGATTGGGCAGGTGACAGTATTGATCGAAATTCCACCTCCAGATATTCACTCAGTCTAGGGTCTGGCCCTATTTGTTGGTCGAGCAAGAAGCAGGTTGTTATTGCTCTCTCTTCATCTGAGGTCGAGTAGAGAGGAGTAGTCAAAATCACCATTCAGGCTCTGTGGCTACAACACTTCCTCACTAAGTTGGGCATCTAGTTCCACTAGCCCATTGTCATATGGTGTAACAACGAGAGCACTATCAAATTTTGTAGGGATCTAGTACAGCGGTAGCGGACAAAGCACATAGAGATCCATATGCACTACATCAGAGACTTAGTTCATGATCGTGTCATTGATTTTTAGTTCTGTCCTTCAGCAGAATAGACTGCAGACATCTTCACCACGACATTCACTGAGCAGAAGTTTCGCTCTCTCTGTGATTGTCTTGGAGTGAAGGACACAGTTGCTTAGCAACTGTCTTTTCTTCATATTTTCTTTTGATTAGATTGTATTTTGAGGAGGGGTTTTTCCCACGAGGTTTTCCCTCTTTCTTCAATTTTAGTACAAGTTGCACTATATTTTGGGTGACCTTTGGCCTTAGTTGCCAGGGCCTATTTTCTATTTTTCCCCATAGTGTTGTTCAGGGGGGGTGTTGGAGGTACTACACACCTACATGCGGACACTTAGTTAGAGCACGGGACTACATGTAAGATTCCTTATGCATGATTTACTTCATTATTTTCTCCTTCTTTAACTCCGCAATTGGCTAGTTCTTCTACATGATTTACTCCTTGATTTGCTCCTTCTTTAACTCTGCAACTGGCTAGTTCTTCTGCATGATTTACTCCCTGATTTGCTTCGCAATTGGCTAGTTCTCTCCGAAACTTGTTGTAGGTGTTGAGTCTTCTCATTGATCACCACTATGGTGCATTACCTTGGGATCTTCACCAGTAATGCTATATCATGAACATTGTAACCTATTTTCTAATGAATCATTCTTTTGTTCTTTCGATTTTCTTTTAGTGTTTTTTCTCTGCAAAGTTGTGTATTCAACCTTTACTAGCTAGATTCATCTGTGCAGGTTTTCTAATACATTTACAAATCTAATTACAAGATGGATGTGGGAGTTATGTAGATTGCAATGATTATTTGACTAAAACATGAGAATATAGATGCATATTAAAGGGAGTATTTGATAGCAAATTATTTCATAATATCACATTACTTACCCAACGAAATCATAAGCACAAAAAATGCACTGATTAATAATTATTTTTGTTAGTGATAGAAGTTAATATTTACAACAATGTTTTTTTTAAGGCCAATGATAATCGTCCAAATCACGAAGAGCGTAATGAAATAGAGGGCATTCTTGAGTTGACTTCCACCAAGAAGAGATCACAAAACTATGTGAACCTGAGATCACTAGACCTATCCGATTACCAGATGGAAGCGGTAGTTATGCAGATTGCAGTGATTATTTGACAAAAAAATGAGAATATATTTGCATATTAGAGGGAGTATTTGATAGCAAATGATTTCATAAATATCATATTAGTTACCCAACAAAATCGCACAAGAAATTGCATCATACGATAATAAAGGGAGATATCACAGTTTTTACATGAACATTGCTCAAAAGGAAAACAAACACCTAAATTACTAGGTAGTCATATCATAACATAGATTCCACCAAATACAATATAAGGAAAGATCCATGAGATTACGATGGGGAATTGCGACAAAAATTGCCAAGATGTAGTTCTAGAAAATGTTTGGAGTAGCACGTAGAATGTGCAACCAAGTCACTGGGATAACAAAATTCTAGCTAGTATGGAGTCCATTTGGAGCTTGTTTAGTTTCTAGAAAAATGAACAAGCACTTAATACAAGGGGCAAAGCCAAAAGTAAAAGACCACTAGATTATGGGATTACAATCATGTTATGAAGGGAAGAAAATTCTATCATGGGAATTGCAATCAAACCATGGAGGAAATATCACACTATCGTGGAATTAGAAAGCATAGTCACATCGTGATAGAGATACATTATCGTATATAGTGGTAACAGATAGATGGAGGTCCACATCAAAAGGTTATAAAGGAGAGAGACCCACATCATAGGTAGAGGGTATTGAAGGTTTATTTATAAGTATCTCCTTTTCCATTGATTGCTACAATGTTGTTGCATTGGTTAGAAGAGGAGATACCATGCTATAGTGGTGTTTAATGAGTTTTACCATTGTAGTATTATTTCCTCAAAATTCCACGAATTATGGCTATGACTTTCAGAGTTGTGACACGAGATATTCAACTGATTAATATGGTCATAAAGGAGTCTTTGGTTCTTTAAATATTATGATGGTACTTCATTGAGTTTGTGAATTTCTTTTGCTTGATTTATGTATATCTATAATAATGATAGCAACTAAATTCCATTCATAAGGAATTTCCTCCATGATTGTGAATTTGAATGTTGACTATCTTTTGTAAGTGACTATTTATAGGTATCATTATTTCGTCAATTTCTTACTACTTCTACTTACTTATAAATTATTATATGATCCTTTTATTAATGTGTATGTGATTTGTTTCTTATTATTATTGAGAGGTTATATTTCTTTATATATATATATAGATATATTGATTAGAGAAATCGAAAACAGTTTAGTACTTGCATAACACTAGATTGATTCAAATCACTAGCACTATAACCTCTAAATGCCTACATATGACCCTTTTGCAAATAGAGTAAATCAAGGGGATTTGAACCTCGAATATCTTCAATACATAACACTTCATTATCACAACAATCTCTAATTGAGATGCCCCCGAGGAGCTATTTGGGATATGTAATATTATATATAGTTATGATGTGTAGATGTATTACATATAGTTAGTGTTTAAAAAGCCTTAGATTAATTATTATTTTTTAAGAAAAAATCGTATATATTAGTGAGTAAAAATATATACAGAAGACAACTGTCAACTTGTTTTATTAGAACTACCCTTCCAAACTATTGACGGTGATGGACCCACCAACATATCACGGGATCTCCTCGGTAATAAGTCCCAACTAGACCTCAAACCGTTTAGCGTAGGAGTCCTAGTAGTGGGTCCCTTGACCATGATTGCGTGTAGAGGTGAGTAAAATGTCTTTGTTGGTAGCAAGGGTGTGACATGAGAAACAAGCCAAGGAAGGTGTATGAATGGTTTTAACACACAGAAGGTGGAATGAGTGAGTTGCTTAGAAACTTGTGTAAACAGGCAGATTGGAAGGGAACACATGAGCAAAGATGTATCACAAACTGGAAGGAAGGTGAACCAACAATCTAAAGTGATGGTTAAACCAACAACACATCTCAGTAAGATTCATACATACATATACATAAAAGAGTCTATACATACATGCATAAGAAAACATATACATATATCATTGGAGTAACCAAGGTAATTCAAATAAAATAACAACATATGCATGAAATGTGATGGCTCTCTTATATTGAGAACTGAAAATTCTAATCATATAGTACAACCATGACCAACCACTAGTCCCGATAATGAAACGTTAAGTCACTGTCGCTTGCTCCTCCAAAGAGATGTATTAGATTTGCACTGTGGAGAAGCCAAGGCTCGTTACAATACTCTCCAAGCATTCTCTAACATACTACTATTGGAAGCTTGGCTGTCCAAAAGCCTATACAATGAGTTATGAGGTTGTGTAAATAGCAAAGGGTGGGGTGACCCTTGACATTCCCAAGGAAAATTTTAAGAACCACCCTAAATTTATATGTATAATAAATGGGCAAATCCCCATGATACATAGGAAAAATGAGAGGCGATTTTATCACTAATATATATATATATATAATATATATATATATATATATATATATATATATATTGGTCAATCTCTCACCAAATTATATTATCTTGTAAAGTCATTTTGAATCTTTTACATAATTATAAAATCTTGTAAGATCTCAGAAAATCTTTCACTGAATAGTAAAACATTGTGAAGTCTTGGCAAATGTTTTGTTAAAGTATCAAACCATATATGATAATAATAAAACATATTAATTAAATTGTAATATACTAACATACATGTTTGGAAAAAAGAAACATAATTTTCACTTCCTACAAACAATGTTGCAAGTTTTAGTGGCCATGTTTGTCATGGTAGGAGAGATTAATGTTTTCTCTACCATTTTTGTCAAGCTACCACTTTTGCCAAGCTATCAAATTTCTCTCTTATTCCATAGACTCCAACTATGAGATAAAAAAAAAAACACATCAAGTTTGTTTACCCCAACACGCCAACAAGTAGCAAGCCCCAAGTATATAATATAATGAAGTAGTAGGTATCCCAAAGGGATGAAGGGGATCTAATGGAAAGAAGTGACCGTTGTCACCTTCCAATCAATATAAATATATAAATGTAGATTTATTATTATTTTAATTAGAAATTTTCAATTAAATTATAAAGTTTAATTACGTCTCTCCCAATATAAATTTCTTATTAGCATAATTCACTACCTTCATACTACTTTTAACAACATTGTAACATGTGGATTAATTTCCTTTTTGGTGCACAATCTCAGTTTTTTAGGACAATATGGTGCAGTGATGCAACCCCTACAGATCATTATGACAAACTAAGAATAGCAAAGAAGATGAAAGGTTGTACAAACTAGCATATTTTTCAAACAACTAATCCAACATCAATACCTTAACTTTTTCATGAATATATCATATTGAGAATGTTTGAAAAATGGTGGGAAATCTGGGCAGCGACTATCTCTTTTGTGCGAGGGTGATGCAGAAAGAGTTAAGATTTCATTGTTTTGATTTTTTTTGTTAAATCAGAAAAACCAATATTAATGGAGATATCAGTATTTTTTACTAAATTTTGTGAAGTGACTAAATGTAGCTTTAACCATCCACCTTAAGATTTTTTTAACAATATAAATTCCTAAGTCTATTTAATATCTTCATTATCATAAAAACCAACCTCTATACATGTTAACTCCACATGTAGCACTCGGGATGAAGTCTATTTATCCCTCCCAGCACTTGGTAGACCCGGAATTAAGATGGATCTAAGTTGATAGAATTTCTCCTTTAAATAGTTTATGCTCACATGAATACCATGGTATTACCATGGGCCAATACCATGGGTTATCATAAACCTAGAGTTTAAAAACTATTATTAGTAATTTATAAAAATTAATAAAATTAATAATTTTTTTTTTTTTTTTTTTTTTTCACCAAGTTAAAATGTTTAATTGACATTAATTTACAAGATCCAATTTTACTCTTGATCTACCAAGCCCTGGGAGGGATCAAATATTTTTCACTCTATGTTAGTTTTCATATCACGGTATTTGATTCAGAGTAAAGATGGATATATGCTAGTTTAATTACCCCCTTTAAATAGGGGGCATTCCATGTGAATACCATGGGTCAATACCATGTGCCATCTTTATTTTTATTAATACTAATATTAGAGTTAATAATGTTTTTTTGCATGGTATTAATAATAATTTGGCCCATAGGCTTCAGCTAAATATAACACATTTTTTGAGTGTTCATAAATATAAGGTGGCTTATGGAGTAAATGTATTTTATTTATTTATTTATTTACCATACCTCTCGTTTATTTATATTTTTATTAATTTACCATACTCTTTTATAAATATGGTATTTGGCCCATAGGATTCAATTAAATAAAATTTCTTTTTTGAGCCTTCTTAAATAGAAAGAGGGTTATGGATTAAATATAGAAAGATGTTTTATTGATTTTCCATATCTCCACTTTATTTATATTTTTATTTATTTACACGCTTGCGTGTTCATAAATATAAGGTGACATATGGAGTAAATATAAAAAAATGTTTTATTTATTTACCATACCTCTTGTTTAATTATATTTTTATTAATTTACCATACCTCTTGTTTAATTATATTTTTATTAATTTACCATACCTCTTTTATAAATATGGTATTTAATATAAAAATAGGTTTAATTTATTTATCATACGTCTAGTTTATTTGTATTTTTAATTATTTATTGTACCTTTGGAGTATGTATAAAAAGAGATTTTATTTATTTACCATGCCTCTACTGTATTTATATTTATACTTATAACTATCATAAATACATTTTCTTGAAAATGAGGGTGAATGGAAGATTGTAACTCCTATTTTCAAGGGCTAAATTTACTTTTTTTACCCTCTCCTTTAAAATAAGGTGGTTAACCTCCATACCTGATTTTTTTATAAAATAAATTTGAGGCGATATGTAACAATGAACTATGATACAAAATATTCGCCCAATAAAAATATAAAACCCTTAAGTTAGCCCAAGGGTGAAAATTCTCCCATAAAATTTTCCATGGACATTCCCCTTTGTGCCAATTCACCTACAGCCATGACTCTTCAACTACTCTGTGACTGTTACATTCAACTGTCGACACTTGGACTTCGACTTTACAAGATGTTACATACAATCTTCACATGTACCCATGTGAGACAAAATAGGCTTGAGCAAGCCACGCAAGTTGTCACTAATACTCGGACAGTTGTGGTAAGACCAACTCTTCGACATACTTATGATGATCGGTAGTGGCAAATGGATGCCAAGCTTGGTCGTCTATGATGGTGTTCATACGCTCAATGGTGACATCCTGCTGAAAGTGAACTCTTGCCTATGTTGCATCTGGGTACACTAATAAGGCTCCTCTGCCCAACTCCTCTGATAACATGCACATCACTATCTTGAGTGTAGTTGGACCAACAACATAATGATGTATAGTGTTTGTGTTAATCTCCAAGTGTGTGTTGGTGACCATGCGCATCAAATTGTCAAAATACATGTTCAGCTCCAGTCTGACAAAATAGGCTTCAACAAGCCACACAAGCTATCATTAACACTCAAACTGTTTTGGTAAGACCAACTCTTTGACATCCTTGTGATGATCGGCAGTGGCAAATGGATGCCAAGCTTGGTCGTCCATCATGGTGTTCATGCACTCAACGGTGACATCCTGCTGAAAGTGAACTCTTGCCTTTGTTGCATCTGGGTACACTAATAAGGCTCCTCTGTCCAACTCGTCTAATAACATGCACATCACTGTCTTGAGTGTAGCTAGACTAGCAACATACTAATGCATAGAGTCTGTGTTGATCTCCAAGTGTGTGTTGGTGACCATGTGGATCAACTTGTCGAAATACATGTTCAGCTCTAATCTGACCTTCTTCTTGTCTTCACCTCGGTGAGTTTGCCAATGGGTAGCATCGCATGCATGTGCATAATGACATCCATGCTCCTGCACACCCTTGTACGTGATCAACAACACTACTCACCCTGTCTGCTCCATGCCCACTGTTGGATGGGTTTATAACCTATATGGGCACATTTTCATGAGTTTGTGCATGTTGTGCCTATTGTTGTATCTGTTTCCGCTGCAAGTCCTTCTCTCGTCTATGTAGCTCTTGTCCTTCCTTTTTTTGCCTCTTCGACACCTGCAACTCCTTCTCTGTTTCTCTCTCTGTCTTCGCATGATCCTCTTGTCACGTGATCACCTCATAGCCTTAGTATTCAAAGTTGCTTTCATCACAAGTGGATATGTTTGAACTTGCAACTTTGGTTTTCCTCTACGTTGTCAACAACCTTCCTCTTGCATTTATTGGATGCAGGTGTGCTACCTTCTATTGTTGTTGATGGTGCTACTTGTTGTGACGTTGCTGCCATTTCGTATTGATATCCTTATCTATGAACAACTTGATGTCTTCACAGATTGGAAACTTCATAGACACTTGATCGACTGCATCCCCAGTTGCATGCTCAACAGTGTCTTTGACTCTTCTCTCCTGGAAGCCATTGTACCTATGCTGCTAAGAGGTAGACGAACACCCATGATACCTGGAGACATAGCAAAAATCATGGCAAGAAATCTGTTAGTCGAAAACCAAAACAAACTGGAGGGTTGACATGCAACATACCTATGTGATTTTTTATGAAGATTTCACAAATTTTACCGAGAGGCTAAGAGAATGACTACCAAAAATATGCAAGGTAGAGTCCAGGATGTCAAGAGGCTGACTAACTGCTAAAGCTATGTAATGCACAGTCTATCCTGGCCTATTGAGGACTCAAACTGCAGAATGTGCAATTTTAGTCAAGAGTGACATGCAAACCAACAAACTGCATTTTGCAGTTTCTAGGGCTAGCAAGGCACTACCTCTTAGAATTGCACAATGCAAGGCTGGAGGTCAGTGCTTGGCCAAACTTGTGCAATTTTTGTAGGAAAGCAGAGCCTTCACTTCCAGAAATTTGCAATGCTAACCGAGCAAGGCAAGCTTCGGGCCAAAGCAGTCCAGACCCATTGACGGGCGACTAAAAACATGATAAGTTTGAATGCATGGTGAAACTGAGTGTCAAGAAGAGTGAATTGTCATGCATGCAAAAAGTAAGTGAAGGATTTAGAAAATGGGAAAGCATCGGTGCAAAAACAATGCCATGCATGCAACAGTAGTGAGGTGCAAACGAAAACGGAAACGGTGATTCTACAAGATAACATACATTAAAATGACAACAAGCATTCATTGAAATCAAGTAGACAACATTTACATGAAGAGAAACACAAAAAACAACAAAATTGCAGCACAAGACATGAGAATCAGACTTTCCTTGAAACAGATAAGATGGAAGGGTTGAAGACTCCTCGATGTGATGTGCGATGTCAGAGCTACAAGATCAATGTGAGGAATAAGCTCTACAGCATCTAGTTCATAAGTTTTGATAAGATCGAGATTATCACGCACATGCCACAAATCTAGGAGAAAACGAGACTTGATGGGAGGTTTCTAAAATGATCTTTGCATGAAACTCCAGTTGCTAAAAATAGGTCCCTAAATCTATGGATTCCTTTTGCATGCTTCTTCTTGCTATTTAGGGAAAAGCAACCCATGCATGAAAATCTGTTTTGCTTGGTCCTAGAGGGAACTAGTTGACCTTGAAGACACATGCATCGGTTTACGAGCCTGGGATGAAAATTTGCGCAGTTTCTGGGAGGAGATGGGCTATATGTCCTAGAGGGATTGTGCAATTTTTGGGGTCAACAGGTGATTATTGCCCAAAATTGTGAAATTTATGGGCTGAGCTGCAAGTTTGGACCAGATTGCATAGTTTTCTCAAGGAAGCCTGTCTGACTGCATTACGCAATTTCTGAGCCTAGCAGGTTGTGCAACATTTTCGCAATTTCTAGAGAGAAGGCTGGTTGCCCTCCAGAATTGTGCAATTTCTAGAGAGAAGGCTGGTTGCCCTCCAAAATTGCGCAATTTTCTGAGTGAGCTCTTCATCGAGCAACTAACATGAATTCAGAATGATAGCCTATAGAAGGAGTGAAGCAAACTAACATGCAAAGGCTCTCAAGCCACTGAAAAACCAATGAAGCCTATGTACTTGATAGTGAAAGACATGCTGCTAGGATGGTTGCTAACGAGGCTCCAAAACCAAGCTAAGAAAAATTTTTAGAGGGTGGTTGTAGCCGCTACAACATAAACTCAAATATAAATAATTGTTTTCTTGCCATCCCAAAATTAAAAACTTAAGGGGGAAACCCCCTTGTATTCACAATTTTTTCCCAAAACATGATAGAATTTAAATAAATAGAAGGATCGGAAAGTGAAAAAGTGAGATTGGTCTCCATCAACTCAATCTCCTCACCATCAAAAAATAGATAGAGACTAATCGAGCTGACTAGACGTTTAAGAGCTTCCTTGGATAGACCATCTACTACCACATTAATCTAACACAAAATATGGAAAAAACTAATGTTTAGAAAATCATTTTAAATAACCCTAATGTCTAAAAATAAGGTATTCATGCTAATTATTTTAACTCCAACCCAATGGTTTCCCCTATCAACAAAGTTCCCATCACCTAGAGACTTGAAACACCTTTTTCCTAGTCTACTTCCATGAAAACCATAAATCTTCAAAATCTACTTTGTTATTAAACCCCCTACCTAGGGCATAATGGACATATAAGGAATGGGTATGACTAAAGTAAAAGACAACACCAATGCCAAATAGTGAAAGATGGCCTTGTATGGCACCATCGAAGAATCCCCAAGGGGAACCAAAATCAATTGTAGGCATACAGGTTATCCTTGGCATGGAATGAGGAGGGTCCACCTTGAGTTCCTAAGATAGGGAGGCCACCTTTGCAACACACTCTAATGGAGTGATGAAATTGTCTTGAAAGACTATGAGATTCTAGGATCAGCAAAAAAAAACAATTGGTAGACAAATTATACCTTGGAATGAAGAAAATTCTTTATCAAACCACAACATTCTAAAGTCATCAAAGATAATTGAGCCCCTCTAACAAGACTTTGCATTAAAATATTTCCATAATATCTCATAGACCTAAGAGATGTAACTACATCGTAGAAAAAGGTAAGAAAAAAAAACTTATTTAAACTTGCATAGGGGAAATTGATTAGGACTAGACTAGTTGTTACTTCTAAGCTTGACCAAGGTGAGTAATTTATCACTGAGAGCTCACCATGAAAAGAGATTATCCTTCAAAGGGTTGTTAACTCCCCAGATATATTTCCACCACCAATTTTTTACTCTTCAAATTGATATTCGAACCATGCCTTATAACCCAACTTGGTATTAAAGGCTCATACATGTGGATTTTTCAACCATAGAATCAATCTTGTAACATTGTCTATGATATATACATGATTCTCCACCATAATAGCAATGTAGCAATCCCATTTTTCTATAATTTTTTCCACTAAACCCATGTCCCTAGTAGAGTTCTATTCTATTTTACCTCTATGACGAGGGAGATGGGCACAAGAATTGACTAAAGTAGAGACATAAATGATCAATAAAATATAATAAAGGCGTAGAGGGATTGTACTCCTTACCTACACCGAACTAGAGATTGCAACCCATTTTGATTGAATGGTCATCCCCTAGGCACCATAAAACACATTTTCCAACCAAAAGGACGGCTCTAACCATTTCTTTCCTTATTATTGAGCCTTTGGAAGACTTATTTGGCACTCTAAACCATTCCACAATACATTTCCTAGGAAAATATTTAGCTTGCATCACTTTTTAATAGAGTGATGGACCCTCTATTAATGACCACAAATTTCTCTAGCTAAAGATCTAGAAAAGAGATAGATATATTTTAGAACCCACCCTAGAAAGTCTTTTGGATTTGCGAGACAAGCCCATATTACCAACATAAATCCATTGTGGTAGCTCAAACCTAACCTTAGGAAACAAAATCTTGTCATTCTAATCATATGAAGAACTCCTTTTGGAATCATCAAGAAATAATTCCAATATACTAGATTTATTTCAAGAACCCATTTTACTAACACTAGTCTACCACCCCTTGAGATGGTTCAGGAGGACCAATGGGATATATGTACCTCCACCTTTCAAATGATCCACAATCAATATAAAATGTGGTAATTATTTTTCTTAATATGGAGCCCAAAATATTTCAGACCTTCATCAAAATACTTAATAGGAAAGGGAAATATCTCTCTCGCATGAATTATAGATTCCATCAAGTGTCCATAAAAGATATTACATGATTTGAGGCCATTTATTTCCATTCCTAAAACCTAAAAAAATAGGCCCACAATATGTTTAATGGAGGAGAGATATCTCAAATCAATCAAAAGACATGTAAGAAGAACATACACAAATAAAAAACAAGAGATCGACAAATCATCCAATAGTTTGACTCCATGAAGGAACCCCCTATATTTTTTTCTTAATCAACATACTGCAAAAGAAATTTTCTATTATTGGAAGGAGGAGGGGAAACAAGGGTCATCCTTTTTGGTGCCTTCTCAAGGCTTGAAAAAAATATAAAGGGGCTCCATTTATTAACAATGTAAAGAAGGCAGATTGAACACAACCCATAATCTAATTGTTCATCTGCAGATCAAACACCAGTTGGATAAGAACTAGATAGAGTAACATCTAGTCCAATATATCATATGCCTTCCATATGTCCAACTTCAAAATAGCCTCTTTTAGGTTATATAATTTTTACAAAATGAAAAACCTCCCACGTGACAGCCAATGCATCATCAATGTTCACATGATTTAGGAACCTAATGTTTTCATGTGACATGAAGGATCTAAGAATAAGTTTAATTATCCTAGAAAATATTTCATATGAATGTATAGATAAGGTTGTAATAGGTGACGGGATTACAATCCAAAAAAGATACCCCATCACAGGATTTAGGAATAAGACACAATAAGGTTGAATTAAAAGAACCAAAAACCCTGTGTAAGGATTGTGATTCTCTTATAGTCTCAAGAAAGACTCCCTTTATAAAATCATATAATGCCAAATAAAACTCAACTGGAAAGCATCTGTGCCAAGGCTCTTATAATTTTTCATATTCAGGGCCACCAGGACTTCCCCCTATAAGACTTACTCTAGCAAAAACAAATTCAATTCTTTAGAGATGGCATAGGGAAATTTAGTTACCACTTATAAAATATAGTTAATAGGACAACCCTACGGAAACATAAAGAGGTCCTAGAAAAAATGGACCCCTTCCACCACTTTCTCCACAAAAAAAATGGAGGAGCCATATAAGGCTTTGATGCTCCATATGTAATTGGCCATGTTTCTCCCATTTTCGTATTGATCAAGGAATTTTGAATTTTTGTCGTATGAGGAGAGCCAAATGGCCCAACTTTTTACACACCAATGCTCTTCCTCTTTACTATCAAGGAATTCCTTTCAACTTCAAGGAATTTTAAGTACTCCAAGAGCTCATAAAAAATTGTATTTGCATACAAGGGGGGGAGGATTCTTCTATCCAATCTTCTACTTCAAAAAATGTTACCTAGTTTTTTCATAATATTCTTTGGCATGTGACCTTGAAGTTTGTTTTAATGAGACCGATTCTTTTGCAAATTTCCCCATAAGAGAGGAAGAGCCAAAATAGCTTAGATGTCTCCACTTACTAGCCACCAATGATCTATTATCGTCCTCTTCAAATCAATATGGATTAAAACATAACAATGTCACCTTGGTATCATTATTGAAAATAAAATCCAAAATAATATGCCAATAGTCTAATACCCCTCCAAATACCACCGAGGATTTGAAAGTAATACCCAAGGAGAAAACTTCCACCAAAACAGGAAACCTATCCAACTTCTTAGAAGCTTGACTACTACCTGAGCGACCATTCATCCATGTGGGAGAGAGCTTGACTGGCTCCAGATCTATAAGATGATATCTAAAGAGAAAATTTGAAAAGTATTAGTGAAGTTGATCCAAATGGGTGTAGGGCCCCCAAACTTCCCAAAGTCCCAAGGTAAAATTCAAATCACCACCAACAATGATATGTTGATCCATGAGAGCTCATAGAGATAATAGGTCTTCTGAATATGATTCTCTACCAGTGTAAGGGCCATAGTTATTTAAAAAAGAGATAGGAAAATCAAGTTATTTGAAATACAAATTAACAAAAATGGAAAAGGGAAAGAAGGAAGAAGAGACAGTCTTATAGTTTAGACTCCAACTAGTGATCAATCCCCCAGAAAGCCCTTTTGAGTCTACATGAACAAAGCACCAATTATTTAATAGACACAAAAGAAAAATTATTACTTTTTGACCAAAGAACGTATTTTCTTGGATCATAATAATGTCAGGTTTTCTTTATTCTACCAGTCATTTGAGGGAAGATATTTTTTGGCACCACTAATTCCCATATCATTAAAGGATAATAGAATCATAATGCCTCAACATATAAGGTTGTTTTCACTCTAAGGGCCCTATTTAAGGAAGCTTTCTCGCATTTCATGATTTCAATCGTAGCCTTCTCTTGAGCTTTAAGAAGATTAGACTTCCTTCCAAGTGAATTTGATTTCGGCACATCCAAAAAAGAGCCCCCAACTTGAATGGGAGTCCTATTTTAGATTCTTCCTAGGATGCAAAGCATAACATCTTCTCTCATCCAAATAGGTGGCGGGCGGTGAGTAATCAAAGCAAATAGAGGAAGGGGGAGGAGGGGGGAACTAGGTTACAAGAAAAATGAAGGCTAAGGGATTTCCTCTATCAGATGACGAAGGCATAGAATGATCTGGATTGGGTCATTATATTTTTTTTCATCTATATCGATGCATTCATAGTGGAAAAAGTGGAGGAATCAACTCACAGGACCATTTTTACTAGTAGGGCCCAATTTGACAAAACGAGGTTTGAAACCTTTTAGTAGCGTTTTGAGGCATTAAAAAAAAAGGGGTGAAAATTTTCCCCTTCAGTGTTGCACATTTTCATGTTATTTTGCACATAGAGATCTTTCTAGCAACACAAGAAGCACATCAAACGGAGTCTGTATGCAAAAGTTATGCCACTCAAAAGTTTACCTTCATGTTTTCACACCTATAATTTGGGAGGATTCAGCGTCATCCCCCATTATTCATGAAAAATAGGTTAGGAACATGTTTTTGAGATAAAAAAACTCTAGAAGAATATATTTTATAACTCTATTTAAGAGTTGATTTAACCAAATTTAACCACTACTAGGCCCTCGGGTTGTGTTATAATATAGCCACTAGGAGGAAGAGGAATTCCATTCTTTTGAGAGAATTTTGTTCAATAGTTGATAAAAGATAGACATGAGAGATAAGAGGTAGAGCACACATAGAGTATATGTGCACTGTAGCAACCCACGGGCCACAAACATTAATTCTTTGTACCTACAACCATATTTTTGAGACAGATAAAAAGAGCGAAGCAGCCTCACCTTCCATCTGGTTTTTCTCCCAAAAGGGTTTCCCAAATAATATTTGTGTCTTATGTGTGTGTGTGAGCTTATTTTTTTCATTCTCTACTTTTCTACATAATTTCCATTCACATGCATGCACTAAGTACAATTAATTCACCTTAAAGTTTAATAAAACTGTAATAGTGTAGAAATTCTGCATTTTAATATTTATTATCATATCACTTGTGAAAAGCTATCGGGTGGAATATCCACGATAGTTTATTCATCATATAAGGAGGAATATAGCAAGGCCCAGATGAAGAACTGTGATAAAATATAGAGGAAAAGGAAACAAGAACACCGACATAAGAGAGAGGAGAGAGTGAAACCTTACTCGAAAGTAGATCACTACCCACATGCTTTTCCTATCAATAAGCATGTGCTTATGGGCCATAGAGCTAAACCTCCAAACCAGAGCTAGAAGAAACGATGGTATGAGAATCTTTGTGGAGCTGCGACAAAGATTGAGTTATGATGGGACTCCAACTAGGGAAAAAATTTGGTACATGCGAGCCTCATGTCATTTATGGCATCTAAAATGGATTTTACAATAATTTATCTTTTGAACCAATATAGACTCTTCCATAGGGATTTCCACTTTAGAAACTATGCCATTTTTTATGCATACATCTATCTAGATCTAGGAAATATGGTGATCCTCCTATTTCCAATGATCTTCCATGTCTAAAAAGGATATGAGTTTGTCCCCTATCACTTTAAAAAATTCTAGGCTCTAAAAATGTAGAGGAAAACCAAGCATAAGTTCCCAAAACCTAATCTCATCCGTAGGGACCATGACAAAATAAAAAAGATATACCATGGCTTAAGTAGGAGCTCATCACACCCACACCTCTCATTTTATAAATATATCTGCAAACATTCGACCATCGACTAGAAAATAAAGGGAAGCCATCTTTGCTCCAAGTCATGGAAAATGGGAACATAGCCTAAGAAAGGCTACGATGAACTAGATAAAATCCAATTTTGCAGGGACAATATTGAATATGATTTTACCCTAAAACTACCTACTATAGTTTTAAGAGTGAAATCCATAACCCTCACCACCTTAAAGTCCTTGCAAACTATAAGAAGTATTGTTGAATTGTTAGGAATACTATTTAGTTTAGAGATTAGCTTGAGGTTTGTTGGAGTTCGTTGAGAGATTCTCTCAACATCTATCTCCTTGATTAGAATATGTTGAATCTGACATCACTTATATAAGTGTGATGTATCCTGTTTTTAATGAATGAAAAAAAAAATGGTGTGCAATTACATCTTCTTTCTTGATATGAAAGCCCTTTCGGGATTAACATCTTCATAGGAGGGTTGGGAAGAACTAGAGATCTATAAACATTTTAATATTGTTGTAGATTAGGATGTGCGTAGGAGAGAGACTACTACTGTATGTGTTTTATTTTTCCATCGAATGTTGTGAGTGTGGAGAGATCCGGCGTGGGAAGAGTTTATGCATCACTTACCATTCAAATCACATTATTAAACATCAACATGGACATGAAAATCATGTGTGAGAGAGTGACGTATTTCAATAACTCTATGTTTGTCAATGCATAATGAATCTTTGTAGGAAGCATAATTTTCATGTTTAGGAACCAGGAAGCTTCAACCATTCTCAATAAAAACGGTGTATGAAATCAATCTTCACCATGCGGCTTGTCATAAAAAGAGTTACGAGTAAATACAAGGTAACCATTGGATAGAACAATGGATGAAGAACCTAATTGATTGATTGAGACCTGTTGTGCTAAATTAATTTAAAATTGTCTTCAGAGGGGGACATAATAAAAAATATGTTGTTCGTGAAACAATTCTTTGACAATACGATTGCTATTTCCAAACATGAGTCAAACTCGACGGTGAAGGGCATTGTTGAAAGCAAGATATTGCCACAACAAAGGTGTTTACCACAGAGATTCAAAGCTTGAAATTTGTTTTCTCGATGCAAAGGGAAATGTGAAGATATGTGACTTTGGACTTAGCATGTTGCCCCAACAACTCAGAGATGATGGAAGGAGAGGCTCTTTGTGCTCTACAGCATGTTTTCATTCTCGATGATTGGGAAAAATAATGTGGAAAAATTGTCGTCCATGAGAGTTTTACAACCAAAGATGATTTGATCTGAATCTCCACAAATCGAGTAGAGGCACCGGTTATTGTGATATAAAATAATGACCGTTAGTTTTGTCTTCGCCTTTCATGTTTTGGTGCATTTTGGTGCTTCGTTGGCTTAGTTATTTTTTTGTAAAATTTTATAATGAAAATCCATTAGAAAACAAAGTAGCATAATCCGAATTGGTGGATATTATTTTGTAATCTACCACAAGAACATATCATTCATTTGATTATGTTTATAGTCTATTATCAATTTGATGGATCGTGTGAAGCCATGAACTTCAACTACAAGTTATTTTGTGCATTTGTAAGTTTGTTTATGTGAAAAAGGATGGGTGGTTCACGTGAAGCTAGGAACATCAATTCTTGTTATTGTCTATTTTCTAAGAGGTCAAGTTGTATGATTGAATTCTAAAAAATTTGGTATCCAAATAGCTATGCTAGATAACTGGTGGATACAATGAGCTACGACATCAGAAATATGGGAGCATGTCCATAGGATGGTTCAACTACTTAACTACATTTTTTGAAAAATACAAAGAGCTATATAATTTGGCAGAATAAAATATGTCAATATTGTTAATCATTACAAGTATGTCAACCATGGTCGGAAAGAGTTGCATATTAAATGGGTCTCGTAATCTAAAAGTTGTGGTGAATAGATAGTATAGTCCGGGAGATTCCAAAGTGAGTATAAGTGTTAATGAAGACCATATCAGACTTTCTAATATTATTATTTATTAGATAAAAGTTATGGAAGGGTGTTAGAAATAATGTTTATTTTAGATATTGGTTTTATGCTTGTTGGAGTTTTTTGAGAGATTATTTTGACAACTATCTCCTTATTTGGAATACATTGAAAAATTAGATTTTGGTGTGCCATTTTTTATGTGTATACCTATACAGTGATTCTCCTTTTGTTTCCGATCATCTTCCATGCTTACAAAATGTATGAGTGTGTCCCCTATTTCTCTAACTATTTCTAACCATTTTACGTGCTTACAGAGGAGATGGGTTTGTCCTCTATAGCTTTAAAAAATTCTAGGATCCAGAAATGTAGAGACAAAACATCTTCCACTCTTACAAGGAGATGAGTTTTTCCTCTATATCTTTAAAAAATCCTAGGCTCCATAAATGTAGAGGCAAACGTGACATAATTTTCCAAAGTCTAATCTCATCCATAGGCACCATGACCAAATAGAATAATACATACCATGGCTTAAAGAGGAGCTCGTCATATCCCCACCTCTAATTTTTGTAAAGAGATGTGTGCACAAATGATCTCCAATTGGAAAATAAAGGGAAGTTATCTCTACTCCAAGACATGGAAAATGGGAATGTAACCTAAGAGAGGAAACCATGAAGAGAAAATCAAATTTTGCAAGGACACCACTGAGTAAGATTATACCTTGGAACTACCTAGAGAAATCCATATCCTTCGCCACCTTGATATCTTTTCCAACTATAAGAAACATTGTTGAGCTTAATTTTCAAATGCATTGACCCCTCCTTTGTAATGACATAAAGAAATCTAGCAGAGAGGGGGACAAAAGATCATTGGAAGGGGGTAGAAATTTGAAATATAAAACCAATACAAAAAAGGAAGAATAGGGGATAGGGGAAGAATGGAAAGAAGGAAAGGGAATGTGGTTAGGAACAAAAAAATACCGGGCCTTGGGCATGCATTATGCCACTTATCATAATGAAGAAAATTTTGGAAGATTTGAAGATCCAACGAAAACAAGAACTTGCGCCATAGTTGTGTGAGGCAAGTATTCACGTTATTGCCAAAATATTTGGCTACATACATGACTGATCTCATAATCTACTAATTCATCCATTCCACTTTCCATAAGAGAGAACTTTAATTGAGTTGAGAAACTCATTCTATAGCCCAGTTTGAGGGGATATGTAAGTCTATCCATGTGCTCATTTGTCCTTTGATTGATAATGATTTTTTTAAAATAATAAAAGTAAATTATGGTCTAAATAGAAATAAAAATAATGTCGGTTATAATAAAAAAATGAATATGGTGTAAAGTAGTTAGAGGTAAAAAAATGTGTGAGTAAGATGTTTGAACTTTATAATTTTCAAAAATATTTCAATAAGAAATTTAAATAAACTTTTTGAACTTCTATGTTAATTAATTTATGTTCATATCAACTTCATATATATCTATATATAGAAAATAAAATACAGATCTCAGTCTTTTAGATTAATCACATCGTTAGGATTTGGTCAGCGTTTTGAACCAACTGATATGGTTCATTCTAAGGACAAGGTCAGAATCAATCGATCAAAGTGAATAAATAGTATGGATGTATCAATGCCCAAAGTTAATTGTTTGAAAATAGGAGTTAATTAGTTAAATTGTTTAATAATTCGATTCCCTCTTCTGGGTCCTTTCTTAATTCCAGCTCAAACTCACTTCCATCATTTTCACCATCCAGTTCAAAGCATGTTGTAGCCTTAATCGTCCCAATGAGCTTAGTTTCGATTCCTTTCTTTTTTTGAGTCCTCAGCGCTGTCATAAGCCCCACCCTCAGCACCCTATTCTATTCTAGCAGCATCCCTTTTTGATTCCGCTATTTCTTGGACTACAGATTTTTCCATCGAATCTCATAGAGGATCTCATTCAGATTGATTAAATGAAGAAGATGGATTTCCTACCAGCATACCCTCTTGGCTTTTATCTAGCCAGCCCTTCGATCTAAGCCTGGATATTTCCCCCTCTGGTTCTCTCTCTTCAGCACCTCATCTGCCATCCTTGATTGAACCAGTTCCTTCTGCGTCCTCAGCTTATTCACCCAATGTTGTGCATTGTTCCTCCGGCCCTGTTGCTGCCTATTCCTTGCCTTCCTCGCCCTCCTCGATTCGACTCCCATCCTCTTCACCCTGTGTCATTCCTCCCCAATTTCTGTCCCCTAAATTCGGTGATCCCCCTGCTCCATCTTCCAAGGTGAGAAACCACTCTGAATCTGTGGTTTTAAGCTTTAATTACAGCGTTGCAAGGTTTATGATATGATTAATATTAATAATAAAAATAGCTCTAAAAGTAATATTTATAGTAATAATAAACATTATAAGAATTCTATAAACAACATTAGGAAATACAATAAACATTCTTTCAATACTATTAAATATAGGAATAGGAATTTTATTAACGATAAAAATCTGACTTTCTTCTCCCATTATAATAATAACTCTACAAAATTTCACTATTTCCGCTTGATTGATAATAAAACAACTACTACTAATAATAATAAAAGACATTAATAATAATAATAATAATAAAGTTGATGATTGTAACAATAATAATAATAATAGGTCTGTCTTCAGTTTTAAGAATGTGATCAATCTTTCTAGTAGGTCTTTTGATCCCTCTGTCTTCCGTCTTCTTAATAAAGGTCTCGATTTTTTCCTTGCCCCTAGTAAGATTCCCATCGATGACATTAATTGTAGCATTGAGTATGGGATCAAAGACCTTCCTAACTCCATCAATGAGAGTATTAGACACGATTGTGTTGTTTTTCTTAGGAAGGCTAAGCCTCCTAAGAAAAACTTGAGCAAGGTTGAGTGTCTTACCCTTAAGTCCCTCAGAGACAACCCTGACATTGTTGTGCTTAGAGCGGACAAAGATGGAGTTGTTTTCATTCTTTGGTAAGTTTGATTATATCCACAAATGGTGGACCACCTTTCTAATAGTGGGAGTTACATCAAGCTCAAGAAGAACCTCATTAAGTCCATCTCGAAAGATATTTTATCCGCTATTAAAGTAGATTCATCTCTTCCACTTTCTTGGAAGCTCATTGAAAGAAATCCCCTTACCCCCAGAATTTATGGCCTGCCGAATATTCATAAACTTGGGGCTCCCTTAATACCTATTGTTAACACAATAGGTGGACCTACCTATCTTCTTGTAAAATTCCTTGCTAAAAAACTCAAACCTCTTGTGGGTCACACTGATTCTTTCATAAAAGACATGACCTCCTTTATTCAAGAGTGGACAGATATCAAATTAGAGCCTGGAGATTTGTTGGTCAGTTTTGATGTTGTATCCTTATACAATAAAATCCCCATCCAAGAGGCCACTGATATCATCAATTGCATCACTAATAAAGACACTGCCAAGTTTGTTGGCCTTTGCCTCACCTTAACTTTCTTTAGTTTCCAAGGGGAGTTCTATGAGAAAACCTGTGGTGTTGCGATGGGCTCCACTCTCTCCCATATCGTACTGAACTTGTTTATGGAATATTTTGAGACCAAGGCCCTAGCCTCCACTCAATTTTGCCCTAAAAAATAGAAGAGATTTGTCGATGACACCTATGTCATCTAGCCTCATGGTCATGAGAAACTCGATCTGTTTCTTAACCACCTTAATTTTCAATCAGAATCCATCAAGTTCACTATGGAAATTGACGAGAATTGTTGCCTTCCCTTTCTTGACATTCTCCTTTCTAGGAAGGATGATGGTTCCTTCTGTCACCAAGTTTTTCGAAAAAAAGACCCACACGAAATAGTAACTCCATGCTCATTCTCATCACTTCCCTGCTCAAAAATTCGAGGTTCTCAGCACTCTTGTTACTCATGCTCTAAGAATCTCTTATGATAGCCACCTTGATTAGGAGAAGTCTCATTTCCTTGAAGTTTTTAAAAATAATGGATATAGCACAACCAAGAGCCTCAAGGCCTTTCTCAAAGCTAGCAAAGTGCCTAAATCTAAACCCGCCAGAGTTGATCCTATCTCTAAGGTTCATCTCTCTTATATCCAAGATAACACAAACATGACTGGCCCACATTGTTAAAAAGATGAATGTCTCTTCTTCTTTCAAACCTCTCCAAACCATAAAAAAAACCCTTAGATTCGTTAAGGACCCTATCGACCCTAAAGACTTGAAAGGAGTTTACCTTATTCCTTGCTCCTATGACATCCCCTACATTGCAGAAACGAGAAGGTCTATTAAGCTGAGAATTGGTGAGCATGCTGCCGACATTAGACATAGCCGCTCCTGCACATAAGCCCTTGTTGAGCGTGTAGAGAAATCAAAGCACCATGTGTGCATTGAAGAATCCAAAGCCATTGCTAGGGTGGATCATTTCCACCACATGAAACTCAGAGAAGCAATTGAAATTGAGAGGCATGCCAAAAACCTTAATAAAGATGATCGATATAAATTGAGTAAAAGTTGGATTCCAGCTCTCTCCTCTTGACTCTTTCTCCTTTCCTCTCCTTTCTCCTCTTAGTTCCTTCTGGTTCCCCTCTTTTTCCTGCCCTCAAGGCCTTTCCCCCACTTTTTTTCTTTATCTTCAAATTAGTGAGCTTAATTAATCCTAATGCTTGCCTCGTAATCCTTTAGATTTATCTTAGGAAAATTAGTTCTCCTGTAAATATTTTAATATTAATTAGTCCAATTACTAATCCTCTTTTCTAGTAAACCTTTAATTTCATCTAAGGTAGATAGGTTTTCATCTAATAATTTTAATATTAAATTATAATTATATTAAAATATTTTATTCCAAATTTATTCCAAGCATTGTGCCTTTAACCTAATTTAACTTGAATTAATTTCAATTGCACCTCATAAACCTCATAAATTATGATTTACTAATAATATGGGTAGATAATTAATTTATGTTTCCATAACTAATTATTTATATAATATTACTATTAGTAAATAACCAATTTCATAATTAAACATTTGGTTAGTAAACAATCAATTTCATAATTAAACATTTGATTACTACATAACTGCTAGTCTCACCCCAAACATGAGATCATTAGATTAGTCAAACCCTAACAAAGGGCTTGGGTAATGATACATCCCTGCTATTTATTCACTCTAATAGATCTATCGATCTCTCACCTTGTCTTGAGCATGAACCACATTAGTTGGTTCAATTATTTTTCAAATAGCTAACTCTCGGAATGATACATCCCTATTAGTTGGTTCAGTTGGTTCAAAATGTCAACCAAATCCTGATGATGTGATTAATCTGAAACACTGATATTTACATTATGGATCACAAAAGTCTTAGATCTAACAAAACAAAACATTTTAATTTTGTATATAAAAAGATATTGAATGTGGGTTATCAACCAAAGATTTTAATACGAATTAATATTGACATATATTTAAAAGTATATTAATAATAAAGAACCATTTTAATTTGGGGTGATAAAATGTATGAATGTACATGTTATGTAAAATATTTTAATGTCAATTATGTATATATTATATATCATTTAAAAAAATTTATGTATATATGATAAAAAAATATTAAGTTTTTATGGTTAAAGGATTATTTGGTCATATACATATACTATACATAGCATTCCAAAATACAATTTAAACAATGAAAAAGTACACATTATATTTTGCACTCTAAAAATTTTTGCAAATAAAAAAATTTGATTTTTCCATACTCATATTAAATCTTTTAAGATGGATCTATGCCTCTCTGCTCATATTAATCCTTACTTAAGATAAAGCTATACCAGTATTCATAAATAAAGAATACCCAAAAAAAAAAAAAAAAAAATAACACTTGTAAACCACAAGTAAAGAAAAAACTTGACCGGTTGACAATAACCACAAGCAAAGAAAAAACTTGACCAGTTGACAATAACCACCGCGAGAAAAATGAAGAATACATGCACCCAGAGAGACCCTCCTCCGACCCCATCGTGCTATAGCTATGCAACCCTAGCTGCAACGAGTCGCGGAGCATAAGCAACAACTTCTACATTTATGTCCTTAGGTTAAACTAGCATTTGCACTTAATGTTGCAAAGGAAACGCCGTAAGGCATAGTGTGTGGAAGAATATTGAAATGTGAATGGGATTTTATGGGCTTTTTTGAAAGCAAGGGTCGATGTATTTGAGTTTTAATTTGAGGAAGCCATGTCGAAAAGCATATTTGGGGGTTAAAGTGGCTACGAAATAGAATGCAAGTAGTCATAAATGTCCATTGAACTTGTTTAGACACCTTCATATCTGGATTGAAATTGTGTAGTTGAAGGTGAAGGTAAAGGAATGAATTCACGCGAAACGTGAACAAGAACTGAGTATCCATATCGATTTGGATAGGGTTATTTAAGAAATCATTAATCAAACAAGAAATTTAATTAATACGAAGACATTGAAAACATGTATTATATTCATTGAAATAAATTGAATTTGTTAACAAAATATGTTAAAACCCATTGATAATGAATCGGTTGTGAAGACATAAACTATCAAAATGGTACTTGATCTGAAACATTATTTTTCAAGTTTCAAATGGAAAATACAAATAGTGAATATAATATTCTAAAGAACTTTGTGCTTGTCATTCCATATTTGACATTGTATCAAAACTTGTTGGAGGCATCGAATACCTGAAGAAGCAGTAATGAACCTATGAAATGTATATTTTGTTAGAAGTTGTAATATGTAAATCGGTTGTGGAAATTTATTAGTAATACTTTGCAAGTGAGTTGTGTTAAAATGAATTTGGGATAAATGGAAATGAAGTTACCTTTGCCATGGGGATTTATATATTGTTAGTTGAAGATGCACGGTGAATTATGGCATACTGAATACCATTGGAGATTTATGCATAGTTGGAGACGCATATTTCTTTCTTGCTATTCTGCTTGAATAAAGAACATGAGGTTTTTATCAAAATCTTATAAAAAAACAATGTGTTTTCAAGATTTTGCTTCTATGATTGAAAATGTCATACCTGAGCTAATTAGGGTCAAAATCAAATCAATCAAAAGCCTAGAGTTCCTAGGATTCCATATGTGACAACGTAATTAAGTTCATTGAGATAAAATCAAAATTTAACCAAAAGCATGGGGATTTTAAGATTTCATTTCTGTGGTGTTCTGCACCTTCTATCTATTGGAATTTTTAAAAACTTTTGCCTCCAGGATAGGCCAAGTGGTAGACAGAATGGGCGCCTTGCTCAAAATTGGGGGCATAGTGGGAACCCAAAATAAAGAACACGAGAATCCCCAATGTATCCCCCACGGACCCATTCCCCTGGAACTTAAAATAGAGAATTGGGACGTATTTGGAAAAGGAATGCTTTCTTTCTATGACGCTGATGCAGAAGGGAGTAGACGTGCATGTCGTGTGTCCGTATTGAAATCAAAAGCATCAGGTTCTTAGATTTCGTTTCTCTGATTTAAAACACCATAAATAAGCTCATTAAGATCATAACAAAAATTTCATCAAAGACATGAGGTTCTTAAGGTTTCGTTTCTGTGATTAAAAATGCCATAATTAACCTTGTTACAAACAAAATAAAAATTTAATAGAAAAAGATTTTGTTTCTGTGATTAAAAACGCCATAATTAAGCTCAATAAGATCAAAATCAAAATTTAATCAAAAGTGGGGTTTTGAGATTCTATTTCTGTGATTGAAAATTGTATAACTAACCTCATTAAGATCAAAACTGTACTTTAATCAAATGCAAGATTTGGTTTTTGTTATTGAAAACACTATAATTAAGTTAATTAGATCAAAATCAAAAGCATGGGGATGTTAAGGTTTTGTTGCTGTGATAAAAAAAACCATAATAAAGCTCATTAAAATCAAAATCAAAATTTAATCGAAAGCATCCCCAACACATACAGCTAGATAGATATGGTGGTTTTTGTTAACAACATCTTTTTTTTTTGTTGCGCTAAGCTGGCCAACTCAGTTGTGGCTTTTTTCTAATACAAATATTTCCCATTTCTATTTTACATCTTTGTGTGTAACATTCCTGTCATTGAAACTGCCTTAAGGTCAGAGCTATAATTGAAACACACCTAGAATTGTGATTGAAACAAAACAAAAAGCTTATTCTCCGAGAATCATGTATTGTGTTTAATAAAAAATATTTAAATATGGCTTTTCACCAAAAATTACTCAAAACAATCAGGATTTTGAGTTTTCTTCTGTGTGATTGAAAGAAAGCATGGAGCTCATTATGGTCAAAGTGTCCTAAGGTAATTGAAATAAACCTTAGATTGCAGTTATATCAAAATGCCTATTCTCCTAGATTAAAAATCAAAATGCAATAAAGAACATGTGGTTTTTATCAAAATCTAATAAAAAGCAAAGTTTTTTCAAGATTTTTTTTCTATTATTGAAAATGTCATACCTAAGCTCATTAGGGTCAAATCAAATCAATCAAAAGGCTAGAGTTCCTAGGATTCCATATCTGACAACATAATTAAGTTCATTGAGATAAAATCAAAATTTAACCAAGAGCATGGGGATTTTAAGATTTCATTTCTGTGGTGTTCCGCACCTTCTATCTATTGGAATTTTTAAAAACTTTTGCCTCCAGGATAGGCCAAGTGGTAGACAGAATGGGCACCTTGCTCAAAACTGGGGGCAGAGTGGGAATCCAAAATAAAGAAGAGGAGAATCCCCAATGTGTCCCCCACAGACCCATTCCCTTGAAACTTAAAACAGAGAATTGGGATGTATTTGGAAAAGGAATGCTTTCTTTCTATGATGCTGATGCGGAAGGGAGTAGATGTGGATGTCATGTGTCCGCATGGAAATCAAAAGCATGAGGTTCTTAGATTTCGTTTCTCTGATTTAAAACAGCATAAATAAGCTCATTAAGATCATAACAAAAATTTCATCAAAGACATGAGGTTCTTGATGTTCCGTTTCTGTGACTAACAATGCCATAATGAAGCTCACTAAGATAACAATCAAACTCGGGCGTTGTTGAGATTTGGTTTCTGTGATCAAAAACACCATAATTAAACTCATTAAGATCAAGATTAAAATTCAGATTTTTGAAATTTAGTTTCTATGCTTGTAATCGCCATAACTAATGTCAATAAGATCAAAAATTAGAGTTTAATAAAAAACATGGGATTCTTAAAGTTTCATTCCTATGATTGAAAACGCCATAATGAAGCTCATTAAGATCAAAATCAAAACTGAAACAACAGAAGGCGTTTGATTCTGTTTCTGTGGTTGGAAATGCCATAATTAAGCTCATTGAAATGAAAATCAAAGCTTGATCAAAAGCGTGGGGTTCTTAAGGTTTCGTTTCTGTGATTGAAAATGCCATAATTAACCTTGTTACAAACAAAATAAAGATTTAATAGAAAAAAATTGTGTTTCTGTGATTAAAAACGCCATAATTAAGCTCAATAAGATCAAAATCAAAATTTAATCAAAAGCGGGGTTTTGAGATTCTGTTTCTGTGATTGAAAATTATATAACTAAGCTCATTAAGATCAAAACCATACTTTAATCAAACGCAATATTTGGTTTCTGTTATTGAAAACACTATAATTAAGTTAATTAGATCAAAATCAAAAGCATGAGGATGTTAAGGTTTCGTTGCTATGATAGAAAATACCATAATAAAGCTCATTAAAATCAAAATCAAAATTTAATCGAAAGCATTCCCAACACATACAGCTAGATAGATATGGTGGTTTTTGTTAACAACATCTTTTTTTTTGTTGCGCTAAGCTGCCCAACTCAGCTGTGGCTTTTTTCTAATACAAATATCGCCCATTTCTATTTTACATCTCTGTGTGTAACATTCCTGTCATTGAAACTGCCTTAAGGTTAGAGCTATAATTGAAACACACCTAGAATTGTGATTGAAACAAAACAAAAAGCCTATTCTCCAAGAATCATGTATTGTGTTTAATAAAAAATATTTAAATATGGCTTTTCACCAAAAATTACTCAAAAGAATCAGGATTTTGAGTTTTCTTCTCTGTGATTGAAAGAAAGCATGGAGCTCATTATGATCGAAGTGTCCTAAGGTAATTGAATTAAACCTCAAATTGCAATTATATCAAAAGCATGGAGCTCATTATGATCGAAGTGTCCTAAGGTAATTGAAATAAAACTCAGAATGCAATTATATCAAAATGCCTATTCTCCGAGATTAAAAATCAAAATGCAATAAAGAACATGTGGTTTTTATCAAAATCTAATAAAAAACAATGTGTTTTCAAGATTTTTTTTCAATTATTGAAAATGTCATACCTAAGCTCATTAGGGCCAAAATCAAATCAATCAAAAGGCTAGAGTTCCTAGGATTCCATATCTCACAACATAACTAAGTTCATTG
>APFE030510256.1:0-11505 GCA_000404065.3 Pinus taeda
CTACTTTCACTAAATATTGAAGTTATCAATTTTTTCAATAATATTTTTTATACCCGTTTATTTTTTTTCAATAGCTTTGAGCTTGATTTTTTATACTGCCAATATAAAAACCCTTCACCCCCTATATATCCCCAAATATAATATGTCATTTTTATGTCATAATATATCCCCAATATGAACCCAAGTGCTATGATATTGCTCCTCGAGTGAAGCCCGCATGATTTATTATTGATTTTAAGAAGTATTTTCTTGAACACAATTAGTAATATATCTTAATTTTTATTAAGAAGAGTTTTTAGCTAAAATCATATCGTAATTCATTTGTTGATGCGTTTCAAACCAACAAGTTTATATTAAAGAATTACACATTTTCCATAATATATTTAAAAACTCTGTTAAATTAAAGTAAACCGACTGTTATGTTTCAATACAAAGTATCGTATAGTAATATAATATGATAATGATATAACTATAACTTACCTTATAGTGAACATATAACCACACAACCAGCATTATTAGAAGAAAAAATACTAACTACAATCTTTTTTTTTCTCTAATGAAAGTAAAATAGATTAACTTTTTATTTTGAATTATAATATATTTTTAAATTTAATATAACTTTATTTTCTGTTTAATTATAGATATTAAAATTCTTTATAGATTAATTAAATATTATATTAATGTATAAATAATTGATATAAATAAATATTATTATATTCATATAGGGTGTAAAGTAGATAGTGATAGGGTATTTTAATAAGACATTCTCTAGTATAAATGTCATTAGTTGAAAATTCTGTGGATACAAATTTAGTCATGGTAAGTGTTGGTATGACCCAAGTCAAGTGCAATCCCTCAGTGATTTTGATGATTTAGATGCCCCTAGGTCCTAGTTATTCGGAATCCACAAGTTAAACAGGACAATCATTTAAGGAATCACATTACCTAGTAAACACACACATACACACACACACACACACACACACACACACACACATAGATATGTACACACAATTCAATTCTAAATTGTTTCTTTTTTTTTGTTATTCAACAAGCTTGCATTATATTATCGAAATAAAACTATGTACAAAATTCATCTCCAAATACCTCTTCTTCTCATGCTAGCTAGATTCAGAGAGAACAAGGCCTGGACAAAAACAGTTACACTCGGTCCAAAATTTATTTCCACTTGGCCTAGTGGTCATACCATACATTTACCAAAATGAACCACATTTACAATAAGGAACAAGCTTTCAAGGAGGCAGATTGGGCATAATGACAGGAGGGGAAGCAAAGAGAGTTGCATGATCATGCATGTGGAAGTTAATGTATTATATCCTCACCTCCAAAGTGTGAAGGTCATCATTGGTGCGCTGGTGTTGTCCTCCAAGGCTTTCCAAAATTTCTAGGATATGATTCTCAACAAGTTTTATATCATTGATGTAAGCCACTAGTTTGTTCTGGTCCTCATAGCACTAGTTCCTCATAATATCTATATTTAGTTGGACATGTGCAGCTGGTCTACAATCATATCCAGGGTGACTAGAGCTAAAACATTCCCTAGAGAGTGAGTAGGAGAAATGGTCACATACTCCTCCATCTCCCATTTGGTGGCATCATCAGAGGATGAGTGGTTTCCATCATTATGATTTTGATTCACTTCTGGGTGAGGAACAAGTTCCCCTCAGCGTTGATGATCCCACTGGTGCGGCATTGAGGTGAGCCAAGGGGAATTGCAGACAACCAATGATAGACAGACAAACCCACACTGATTAGAGAAACATTGTCCAAGGGTCCTATAATTTAACCTCCATTTTGACAGCAAAAACCAAATTGAATCAAAATGAGCAGTGAACAGGAAATCACAGAACCAATTACCAGACCCTGTCGACCCCGGATTGGAGGCTCAACCTTTTAGCTTCTCGACGCCCTCCGTAGCACACAAAATCAAGCTCATGTGAATTGCACCCCTCCTGATGTGAGTTGCGTAACCCCCCAAGCGAGTAGGACAATAGGAGGTAGTCGTCACAGAACTGCCTCTTCTAGTACTGATAGAACTGACATAAAGTAGTTCCCACCTCAAAACCAAACTGGAGCCAAAACACAGACTAAGGAGCCAATGACATGGCCCATAGCATAACTCATTGTCTGTGGGCAGAACTAGACACACAAACAACAAAATTTGAAAACCCCAATAGAGCCACAGTGCGACAACCACCCGTGGATGAGATCTCACCTTTCTCACAACTAATCCATAACTCACATCTCTCACCTGCTCGAGGCCATGAATGTTGTCAGGAAAACCATAATTCGAAACCCAAATTCTCTACAGACCCCCACCTCATCGCCCATCATAATACACAGAAAGCATTCCTAGGATGAGATGGAGATTTAATGACACAACGAGAGGGAGAGACAGCCATCTTCTTGGTATTAACGATGCCCATAGCCATTAAGAAGCATTCAATGGGCACGTTTAAGCCAGGCGAGCTTGGTATGCCACCTATTCGCCACATGTTATTTTGATTCCGTCATCCCCATCAAGGAATTTTTAAATTGTTTCAATTATATATTAAGAAAACAATAAATTATATATTAAAAGATTTTTAAAAGCTTTATATTTTTGTCTTTAACAATTTTATTAAAAGTGTAACAATAATGTAAAAATTGAAAATGTATTCTATATTTCTAAATTTTTTAAATTATATTAAATTTGAAAATAAAAATATATGAAAAATAAACTTAAAATAAATCAAATAAAATTTTCAATCTTAAAATTTCATAGTAAGTAATTTAATAATATGATAGAATTTAAACCAACACAAATCCATCTTTACTCTGAATCAAATCTCTCAATATGGAAACTTCTTTTTGAGTGCAAAACTTCAGGAAAGGTTTGCACCTCGAGATATTTTATTCCTCTCGCCTTTTGATAGATCCTTAGACAATATGGATCTATACTAGGTCTTAATAATATTATTTATACTATGTAAGTTTCACATTTCTACATATAAAAGTATTCCAATTTTTTATTTTATTAAAAACTTGAATTAATCTCTATGAAATATCTGGACAATAAAGAGTTTAAATATATTTCAAAAGTAATTATAGCATTTTTCCTTTTATATTTAATTTAAAAAATGATATAAAAATAAATTAAATTAAAATATTTTGAAAATAATTAAACTTTCTTTTAGATTTGATTTAAAAAAAGTTAATAAAATAGAATATTTATAAAATATTTATCGAAGGCACTCACCTTCTTTAGAGGACCAGTTGTCACAATATTTCAAATTGATGCAAAAACTCAAATAATAACCAAATCAACCTTTCTTTTAATAATCATTCTTCTTCATCTTCATCATCTCAAAAACCTATTCATATCTTCAAATTAGTAATAACCTTGACCACCTTCATCTCAAAAACTAGTTTTAGCTCTCCTATTTCAAATCATAGAAGAATTCAAACCAAAACGCTTCTCTCAAAATCCAATTTTCTCTCAAATTGACCCAAAAAAGTAATTAAAATTATTAATTGTTCTATAAATTAGGTCTTTCCAGTGTGCATTCAATAAAATGAAGTTTTCCCATCACCGTTCAGATGAAATGCACTTTTAGGTCTATCAAACTTTTGACCAAATATACTTTGGTGAAGAAAAAGTAAATTATGGCAAATGCCTCCAAACTTGAGCCTCTAACCCATTGTAACAACCCTGGTGAAAATTCCATGTAATAAAAGTTAATAAAGGGAAAAATTATAACCATTGTAGATGGGACACTTCTTCCAAGCTGGTTGTCGGGAAAAACATTCTAGTTGGTGTTCATTCAGTTTATTATGGCCAAGGAAAGTGGCAAAGAAAATGACAAAGGTTTTGGAAAGGAAAAATGAAATTTTTGGCACATTTATTTATGAAAATAATGGAAATTAGGAGGAAAAGGAGGTGAAAGGTCACATGTTGCAAGTGAGGAGGAAATTGAATGAAAATAATGGAAAATGAAGAAAATAGAGGACTCACTGATAAAAAAGGCTTTTGAGGATCAGTGGGTAACCTTTTGTCAGCTGAGTTTTTGGAGCTCTCTCTCTCTCTCTCTCTCTCTATCTCTCTCTCTCTCTCTCTCTCTCTCTCATTATGCTTGGAATATGGCATGGGGGTGAATGGATGAACAGAGATTTGGCTCAGCCATTCTATGGTCGGGTGGAACATGGTAATCCCATCCTAGGTTTATATTTTGCATCATTAATATGAGGTTATTTATCCTTATATGGCTATGATTTCCTTGGTATTTCCCTTGTTATTATGTTAGTTATGTATATGCTTTGTGACAGTAGTTGTGTATGGCTCTCATCATGTTTTTACTTGTAAATGAATGAAAAGTGTATCTATGACATAATGGATGAAATAACGGCTAATGTGTTGAGGCATCAATGCTTCTTAGCAATTCTCAAATGGGTATGAGATCCCTATGCTTAGATCTATTGTTTACACATGTAGATTACATATTAGTGATATGTTTGACGAAATGTTTGTCATCGCTAGTAGGGGTCTAGTCAAGAGCTTGTTCAAGTATTTACATTTGCATCATTGTTTCATTGCTATCTTTTTCTTTTGAAGGTGTCATTCATTTCTAGGTGGTGACCTAGGGTATGGGCTTGAAAAAGTGTCTCAAATATTGGGGATGTTGGCATAGCACTGAGAAAAATGGTCCTTGGATGGTGGCATGCCTTGTCATGAGAGTGTATACAACCTCCTAGACACTGTCAAACCCACATCATGGGAGCGCCCAGAGGTCGAGTGGCCTAAAACCTTAGTGGAACCTAGGGGTTGGCTACCAGAAGTGTTGGGAGGCCTCTTGGGGGTCTTGTAGCTAATGTGAAAGGTATGTATGATGTGTTTCCACCGATTGCATTTCCTTAAGGTCACCTAGGAGGTTGAATCCATTAATAGTATCCTCTCGTCACATGTTTACCCCAGTTGGCGTGATACTTCTATAGATGTGGGAGAAGGGTGTTACACCCATTTTGTGCCAAACTATCAAAAATAATTTATCTATTCTATTAGTTTCTTAGTCCATCCTCCATGAGCTTACTAAGATTGTGTGATTATGATGGTAAATACAAAGGACAAGCCTTTGGGATTAAACATAAAAAGTAGGATTCAAACACACAACCACATATCCAAATGCCTTAGTTCATGACCAATAGGCCACAAATATAGACATGACACCTTCAAAATCGAAACTATGCCACATATATATACACAATGCCTTCAGGCTCGACCTTATGCAACAGAGCTACACTCCATGACTTAGAGTTTTGACTTTATTATATAGAGTTACATCCCACCATCCATGACCAATTACACAAAGTGAAAACACCTTTGGGAACAACCAACTCACAAGACCAATACCACAGAGTTGAAACACCTTCAGGCTTGACTTTAGTCTATAGTATTTTGCCTTGTCAGGCATAACCAATTAAATGAAGTGAAAACACCTTTGGGCATGACCAATGGGAATGGCCAATAACGTAGAGTTTAAATTCCTTTGGGAAAAAACAAAAACCACAAAATTAAAACACCTTCTGACAGTAAAAATATTATAGAGATAAAAGAATACTAATAATACCAAGCATAATTCCTTTTGACATGCCAATATTACAATGTAGAAATGCAATTAGGAATTACCAAAGTCACAGAGACAAAATTCCTTTGGGTATTAAGAGTAATACAAGGAACAACACCTTCGTACATGTGAATACTGCAAAGAAAAATTCCTTTTGGATCACAATTACCACAAAGTAACAACGCCTTTGATAACACTAATACCCGAGAGAACAACATCTTCAGGCATTGCCATACCACAAAGAGTTCCAATACCACAAAGTGAAAATCCCTTTGTGCAAAACAAAAGAAATAGAGTAAAACTCCAGTCTGAACCTATTAACCAAATGATATATTGGTGAATGATCGAACTTCTTGATTGCATCAAATGCACACAATCATATGTGTGTGCCAGCATGCGTATGTGTGTGTGCTCTTGAACATAATCAGGGTGAACATGAATTTAGGAAATGGGCTAACATTTTGTCTCTCTATAAAAAATTCATGCAACCTGACCAGGCAACATTGCCCTAAGGGAGATACAAACTTAGAAATGAATATAAAAAATAAAAAAATTATACATAAATATAGAAATGCAGCGTAAATAACACTTCATTTCATTAATATCAAATACTGAAACATGCTTACAAAGAGAAATGGAAATAAACTATATTGGGTGATGGTAGCTTAACCCTGAGAAGAGATGTGGTGGCTACATGACTTTGAACTATGTTAAAATTAGGCTCAAGGGCCTATTTATTATTTAACAACAAGGGAAAACAATAAACAACCAAAACCCTAACTCTAGTAGATGGAACGGCAAGAGTTTGTGGGCCCCATTGGGATTAGTTGGGCAGCCAAATTCTTGAGGTCGTAACTTGGTCATATTATCTCTATTTTGTGGGTGCAATATATTGTTGTAAATATATCACTGATTACTATATTATTTGTGGCATGGTTGTGTAATGGACCTAAAAAAACACCATTTAGGGGCTCAAAACAGCTTCTGGAGTCCAAGACCCAAAAAACTGCTAAAAATAATAAATGTTGCAACAAACCAAGAAACATATGAAACCAACTAGAGGTATAGGTGGAAAAGGTGGGTAGCCACAAATATCCACGTGTATCATTCCTCCCTTCTTAGGAAGCAATGGTCCCCATTGCGTGGAAAGCCTCCATAAGGTGAGGAAATCTCTTTTGAACCTAGTCCTTGGTGAACCACCCACCCTCGTGAAGGAGTTGGCCTCCTTTGACAACTTGATATAGCTAGATACTCTATTGACGAGTGCTATTGATCCGTGTATCCATGATCAGATCATTTGCGGATCGTTCCATGCAGTCTAGGTTTATCTCTATTGGTCTGAGTTGTTCTACAATTCCGGATTTGTCCAACGATGTTGGAAAGTATGGCCAAAGGTGGTCTATATTGAACATTGGGTGAAGATCAAGGAATGGTGGAATGTTGAGCTCGAAGGAATTTTCCACTATAGCCTTAGCGATAGTTTACAACCCATATTAGAGGAGGTGAAGCTTAAGGTGGGATCAAACAAGGCACTCCTTCTGCAAATGTAGCCAAACATTGTCACCCACCCAGAACTTGTACAGAACCCAGTGTTGATCATGGCACTACTTGTACTTAGCATTAGCTATATCTAATATATCATGGAACTGCTGGAAGATGTGATGAATGCACTCAATGAAGTTGTTAGCCCTGTTAGCCTCAGATTAGACATGAGATGAATCTTCTTGAGTAGCTGCAAATGTTATGGCGACATCAATAGGACATAATGGATGAAATCCTAGCCCTACCTGAAAGGGGTTGTGTCTTGTTGAGTTGTGTAGAGCTCTGTTGTAGTTGTGTGGAACATAGGGGAGGCTTTCAACTAATGTGTGCAGATTCTTTCAGTTCTACATGCACAAAATGTGTACCATCATTATGTCGACAACCTATGGTTGGTCATACATTTGGGGATGGAAAATAATGGAATTAGTAAGTTTGGTATCCAACATCAACCAGATACCTGACCAAAATATTCTTAGGAATATTCTGTCCCGGTCTAAGATAATGGACTGTCAGATTCCAAATTGTACCGACACTAACTCAAAGAGGAGATTATCAGTGGTCTTTATGTGATACTCTTCTTGTAGGTCACCATAATATCCATCTTAGAGAATCTGTTGACGACCATGAAAACACAGTCATTGTCATGGTTAGAAGAAGGAAGGCCAGACATGTAATCGATGGAGATGGATTCCCAAGATTGACTAGGAGTAGGAAGAGGAGTATATAGGCCTTTATTCATGATAGTTAGTTTGGAAATGAGACAAGAAGTGTAGGATTTGATCTACCTCCCAACATGTTGATGAAGGTTCATCCAATAAGAATACTTATGTAGTACTACCATTGTTTTCTCTACTCTTAAATGCCTAGCAACCCGACTGTAGTGTGCCCCCCAAAACTTCTTGGCACACTCACTTGAAGGAATTCCTATGTATCCCAATTGGCATAGCAATGCATCTTGGAGGTGAAAATTTGGAACTTTCTTACCTTCAAGGAGTGTCTGATATGTGTTTTCAAACTTTGGATCACTCTTGTAAAGATGCGGCCACTTCGAATTCTCATTCCCACAGAAGTCGAACACAATCATCAACGCCATTATTGGTGGTTGGCTAAGGCAATCTGCAACATTATTGGTTCTTCCTCTCTTATACTTAATGTTAAAATGAAATTGTTTCAATTATGCAGACCATTTATGATCATGGTTGTTCTGTAACTTCCCTTGTGTATGTATGAACTGCAGGGGGCAGTGGTCTATGTTGATGATCATTTCCTTCCCCATAATGTAATGGTTACATTGACGACAAACCTGCATAATGGAATACATTTTTTTGTCATAGGTGGAATACTTTTGTACTCTGTATCTCACTGTGGTAAGCCACTAGATGCTCCTCCTGAGTAAGAACTATACCAATAGAATAGTTGGAGCCATTTGTCTCACTCTCAAATTGTTTTTGTAGGTCTAACATGTGAGCACTGGTGCAGAGAAGAGGCACTGCTTCAACTCAAAAAATGCCTTTAGTTGGGTTTCAGACCAAAATAACTTTTCTTTCTCTCTGCCCTTGGTGACTTGAGTTTAAGGCTAAGTGATATGAGAGAACCCCAACACGAACCTGCAATAGAAATTAGAAAGGCCCAAAAAGTTGTGGAGCTCTGTTAGTGATCCAAAAATGGATCTTGGATAAACCTATATGTCTAAAAGACTTCATATAAGAGGTAAAAGGTGCCAAATGGCACAAATCCTTTGTAAATTAGAGGAAAATGAAAGTCGCAGGCTGCTCTTAGAAATAGTCTCTTTGCAGAGATCCCTTCATTCTGAATCCAACACGGCTTGAACACACCTAGGAATCATTTGAACAATTGTTGTATCACCAAACCGTCATTGGTATGAGTCTCAATTGTACGAATCATAAGGAGCTGATGTCGAGCATGTGAAAAGCAACCAAGTCAAAGGGAAATGATGAGTCCCTTTGCTTGATCAGACACATTGAGAAAATATTGAAACTAGAAGAAAGATACACCACCCTCTAAACCAATCTTCTCGAATAAATGTCTTGAAGTCAATAGAATAGGGCTCGCCAGTGTTAAGGAAATAAGAAATCCTTAACAAAGGCATGAGGGATCATAGTAGAGTGACTGATGGACAGACACCAAGGATCATGATGGAAAGAAAAAAGATGGGTTGTGGACTAAAAAATTCACTTGTCACAACATAATAAGGATAGTTGACCTGGCAGTGACTGACTCAACTCCAAAGAGGATGGTTGATGACAATGGCTCAAAGGGGTGTTCAGCAAAGACTAAGTAGTAGATCTAGAGGCCAAATATGAATAAAATGTGATGGATGTGACATGACGATGTATGAAACAATGTAACGGGATTCAAGGTGACTTGGAATAGACTCCATAGGTAGAAGGGTGACTCATCTTGTTTGCTTTGAACAAGGGTGACTTGATGATACTGCCACATGGGGGAGGCCGGGAAGGTACTGTAAAAGAATGAGTAAATGATGGTTACTCATTACAAAAATCAACACGTGAGTCAACCAATGTAAAAGTAAATTGGTACCAGTTAATGGGTGGCTCAAATGAAGAAATTCGATTTTAATAGGTGGCAAAGTGAGACCTCATGGAAAAAATGGCTTCTCATTGAAGTGTTAAATTTCCAAAAATAAAGAGAGACCCATTATAGAACTCTATGAGAGATTTCTAGTGATGCTAATGGTTCATCAAATAGAGTTATGGTTTAGTCATAGTGGGCGACGTAAAAACCAGGATTTTTCCTATAAAAGGGCTTTTTTCCCCTAAATCCAATTCATTTTCATAGTGAGTTGTGGATAATTTGGAGAGGGAGAGAAGGCCCTAGATATTGTGGAGATCAGAGCAGACAAACTGACCATTAGAATTAGGATTTGCAAGTTGGAGGTAGGTGGCCTAACCTTACTCATGATTTGTGGTACATTAGACTTTTAAATTAGGGCTTCAATTCACTATGGGGAACCCTTGCTCATTCTCACCATCGCAACGCACTTTTGGGGGGCTTTTCTACACTCTCGAGCATAGGAACTAGGCCCACAAGTGCATCCAGTGAACTTTTGAGGGTAAAAACTACATTTTGGGCAAAGAGGATGGGCATGATCGGTGATCTGTTGTGAGCTAAAGCTAGGTACTAGACATGCATGACTTTGACTTTGTACTAACAAAACATAATGGTATTGTACATATATGGAAGAGATGAAGACATAATGGTGAGAATGAGATTGGGAATCCTTTCATGTTGAGATTCAGGGGAAACAAGCAGTGAGAAGGGTGTTGGAACAATATGTCATGTTGAAGTTCTTATAGAACCCGATGATGAAGGCAGGTGAGCCCTTATTATCGAGGATACTGAGTTACTAGGACCTAGATCAAGAGGCCTTTGTAGTACAAGGACACGAAATTTATATCACAATCCAAGAAATATATTTTCTAATAGGATTTCCCCCCTTTGGGGGTGGTAGGGGAGATACATCCAGTGCTTCCTCATGGTAGGGATACAGGTGAGTTTTTTGATCACCACTATTTACCACAGAGTTGAAAAGGGCATGACTATATAGATCAATGAACTACAGAGGATTTAGATAGGAGAGATCACCATGTTGGTGTTACAGATCATGGTTAATCATGCCTTCCACCATATCATTGGAGGGAAGATGATGCTGGTGGAGAGTGTACTAGGAGGTACCTACTATGGGTGGGCCCAGATGATGATGTTACCATTGAAACGACGGTTGACATTATGTTCACAGAGGACCAACAATAAATTTTCATTTGGGATGGTTTTATGCCCACTCTTCTTTGACAAGATTCCCACTAGTCAACCTCATGTACAGATCCATGATGGGGGCCGACAAGAGCCTAGGATGTGCCACTTGAGGAAGCTACTGAGACGAGATGGAGGAGGGGGATTCAGATGAGTGTTTCGACCTCATCTTATTTCTCATTACAATTAGATGCCAATGTACATAGATGACTATCCATATAGTGGCATGAACTATCAAGGGGGTTGTAACTTACCACTTCCACCAGGACATGCATGCAGTCGAAATGTTAAGTGAAAGCTTCTATAGATTCGATGCATTTATAGTTTAAGAAATATATGTATGTGTTACTGATTTCTAAACTTTGTGTTATGTAGATATAGCTCCGGTGGGGCCTGCAGGGTACACGAGATGAGTCATAGCGCCTAGGGCTGTAGATCAAGGTGGGACCACATCACAATAGAGACCAGATGGTGGTGCTCACATGGAGGATCTCCAATGCAGATGTGACGTATTACTCACAGGGGTGATAGAGTGCGTGTGGCATGA
>APFE030510258.1:2847-26552 GCA_000404065.3 Pinus taeda
CCAGGAAATATGCATACGCCGCTCTTGAACATGCCAAGTTATCAACATTTGAGCACAAAGAGGATATTTTTGATGATAAATTTACCTCAGCAGAATCAATTGGTCAGGCCAGAGAAATTGCTAGAACGAGGTATAAAGACGAAGGGTTATCTGAATTCAATAGACTCAGGCAGCAGAGGTTGCAAACTCTGCCCCTGGATTTAATAATGCCGACCCAAACGTCATCTTCAAGCGAGCCTGATAAGCAACGTCAGAAAGGACCCCCTGCTACAATGAAAACCAAAACTAATGAGCAGGAGGAACAATTGAAGAAAAACCAAGAGGATAAACTGAGACAAGAGCAGGCAGAGTGTTCAGCCAAAGAAAAAGAAGAACTCTTAGAACGAGAGCAAGAAGAACGCTTAAGAAAGGAAGAGGAAGACAGACTAAGAAGGGAGCAGGCTGAGATCCAGCAGAAACAACAGGAACGACAAGAGAAGGAGAAACAAGAACAACTGCTCAAGGAGTTACAATCCAAGAAAAATACCCCCGATACTAATAAGGGTACTGACACAAACCTCGAGCTGCAAAAGGAATGGCAACATTTTAGTACCATTATCGGCGGAATTAAGAATTCACAAAATACAGAGACTCCTGGAAGCAGCGGCATACAGAATGAAGGCTCATCCCAGGCTTTGAGCACAACCACCGGCCCACCTAAAGTTATGAATGTAGAGATAATTCCGAAGGGTCCTAGTGACCAAATCACCCTCCTGGTAGAAGACATTCCTCCACTGAACGTCTTCTACAGCCCTAAGCATAAATCAGTAGTAAAGAGATCAAGGAAAAGGCAGAGGCTTGATCAACCTCCCCTCCTTCCTGAGCAATCATTAACGGGCAATATAGTCTGGAGAGAGAAATTTGATCCCACTGATGACCTGACCAAGTTGTCACAATACGCGGGAGCTTATTCGGCTGCCACTATTGACAAGGCCTCAGAAGTATCAGTTCTCTTAAAGACAAAGGACCAGGAGATTTTGAATCTGCAAACGGAATTAGCAGATGTCAGACAAAGGATAATGCAAGCTGAGCAGCGATCAACAGGACACCAGCAAGAAACAGTGCGCATAAGTGAGCAGCTATTAGAACAGCAGAAAATCCATAGCCAATTGGTGCAACAATGGCAGGAGGAAAAACAATCAATCACCCAGGCAGCCATCCAAAAGCAGAACGAGTTGACAGAGGCATTGGAGCAGCTAAAGGCAGCAAATGAGCAATCTTTAAAAACTAAAGATGAATATATTGCTCAAATCACAGCACAGTTGGAAGCCACCAAGGGAGATGCGCAAATACAAGAATTCAAACAAGAGGCAATGATAATCAACAAAGCACTTGTATCCCAAGTTAAACTCTTGGCGCAATCCCTTTCTCAGGCAGAACCACTCTGTGAATTGGCTATGATGGTAAGTGACCAGGTAGAAAAGATTAGAGCAGAGTATAATCAAGCCGAAGAAGATATCTCAAACTATCTTGAATGGCAAGATTCAAAGTCAGGTAAGCAAGCCAATTTACCTTGGATATTGGAAGTCCATAAAAATATATTGTTTACAGAATGGCAGACACAAATATTAAAGGCAGAAAGAGCAGCATCTAGATGTACATTAACCGCTGGTAATTTGGCCGATCTAGTAAATGATACTCTATATTTGGCCAATATTATTTCCCAATGCACGCCTGGCAAAATTACTACTGCATATACATTGGAACAAACATGCTACCCTGATTTAGAGAACAGAGCAAGGTTGATTACCGCGGTTAACTCTTTAGACATGGATGCATATTGGCGGTTTCTAATCAAGCCGCATGAAAAAAGATCTCCTCTCAAGTGCCTAACCGATGCCGTGCAATACATGATCCGCGAGATCCAGGACTCCACCTATGCTGCCCAGCTCAGTTCCAGGCTCAACAAACCTCCTGAAGTGGAGTCAATGCTCGCTATCAATCAACTCAGGTACAAGGGAAAGCAGCCGACAGAGTGATTCATCGTCCAGCTCCTCCGATCGCCAACAAAATAGGAACAAGAATTAATTGACATCAGCTTAGTTAGCTTTTCTGTTTTGATAGATATTTTAGATTAGCATAGTATTTATAGACCCTTTCATGCATTTAGAAAGGGTCGTAAAATTTTGTATAAGACTTAACAGACTGAAGTTTGCACTACTGTGCTTCAGTCTCTATTCTTTTATGAAACTCGACCACCTGCTTGTACTTTAACAGAGAAGTTTCTTGATTCAATTGTGCACTATTGTCGTTGATGCAAAGATGGTTATGCGTTGAAGTAGAAGTCATACATAGAGATTCATATCGGGAGTGGTTTGAAAATCAAATGGTATTTCTATCCTTTGTTTGAATCCATTCTGTGTATTTGATTTCACTGTGTAATTATTTTATGCTATCATTAGTTGTATGCATGCGTAATAACCAGGAAATCTTGTTCATACCACTATTGGGTGTTCAGATGATATGCCTTATTTTTCAATCATGTATGCATTAATGGTATGAATCTTTAAAGTTTTGTAGTATTGCTTTAATCACTGTATTTAACTATTTAGGTACAGTAATCTTGAATGATTTAATATCTATGTTTTAAGAATGCAGTTATCTATATAATTGTATTTTTAGGATATAGAACATCAAAAGCTACGCTTTAGAAGTTCAATTAGATTCCCGGGATAGTTTTATTTACTTACATTTCTGTTAATAGTTTTAGTCATTCACCCATCACTACTGTTATTTACAAAGTATTCATTCATCCCATTTATCTATTGCTGGGAAACTGGTCCCATTATCCCAAGTCGGAGCCACTACACCAAATGGAAAAGGAGCTGCACTAAGGTCCAGACCGGGTGGTTTCCCCCAATGTCGATGCAATGATTTTCGAGGCATCAACACTACCTCGTCACAAATGTTTATGGCCCTCAAGGAATGCATGATAAACTCAGGTTTCTAGATTCTCTTATGGATCTCAGAGAAAGACATGCAGGAATACCATGGATCATGAGGGGTGACTTCAACGTGATCAAATCACTTCAGAGAAGAAAGGGGGAACCAGAACTCTAAACAAAGACTCTATAGCATTTCAAACTTTTATAGATAATATGAAGCTAGTGGACACTGATACAAGTAATGGTCTCTTTACTAGGAACAATAAAATAGGAGGTGAGTCTCAAGTAGCCTCAAAGTTAGACATATTCATAATATCAAAGAACCTTATGCTCATTGACAAGCAAATGATAGCGAGAGTTCTCCCCTTTGGAGGCTCAGATCACTGGCTGGTTCAACTAGAGGTTCAGCGCATTAGTGCCCTTAGGAATAGATCTTTTAGATTTGAGATTATCTGGCTCTCCTAGCCAAATTTCATCAGCAACGTTGCAAACTGGTGGTCAAAATATTTGCATATTCAGGGTAAAAGAATGTTCCTTCTTCGCAAAAGACTAAAGCACATCAAGCTCCGGCTCAAATAATCGAACAAGAATGAATTTGGCAATATTTGTGAAGCAAAAAATTTGATGAAGGCAAAATGCAGGAACTCAACCAAGCCCTTATCACGGATGGCTTTGATAAAGTTAGAAGTGATCAAGTCACCAAACATCATCAAGATTGGGAGAATTTACGTAAAAAAGAGGAAACATTTTGGAGACAAAAATCTAGAGTCTAATGGCTAAAGGAAGGAGAGCGAAACACTAGATTTTTCCATAGATCCACCATGGCAAATAGAGCTCATAATAGGATCTATTTGATCAAGGACGAGGGAGGGAATCTTCTCAATTCCCATGAAGAAATAGAAGCTGTGTTAGTTTATCACTTTCGAGGTATAGAAAAGGAAACCATTTCAAATAGAGAGCATTTCATCATGGACTTAACAAGACATATACCTAGGCTGGTGTCTAGAGAGGATAACTTCAACCTTAATAAGCCAGTGACTGAAGAGAAGGTTAGTAAGCTCCTCAAAGAAATGAAAAATGGTAAAGCGCCAGGCCGTGATGGTTTCAATGTGGATTTCTTTAAAGCTTGCTGGAATATTGTTAATCATGATATTTTGAATGTAGTGGAAGATTCTAGGATGAATAGAACTATTTTGAAGGTGCTCAATACCTCCTTTATCTCCCTGATCCGTAAACAGGACATTGCTCAAAATCCAGACACATTTATACCCATATATTTGTGTAATTTAGTTTACAAGATAATATCTAAGTTTGTGGCTGATAGACTCAAACCTATTCTTCCTACACTAGTTTCTGTGGAACAATCTGGTTATGTGGTTATGTGTAAGGTAGAAAAATTCTCAATAACATGAATCAAGCGCATCAGGTGGTGCACTCATTGACTAGCAATAGGAAGGTTGGAATTATCATTCATTTAGACATAGCCAAAGCTTATGATCATTTGAATTGGACCTATATCAGGAAAGTTCTTATTGCTTTTAGGTTTGATCATAACTGGGTTAGATGGGTCATGGCCCTAGTAACTTCTTCCAGCTTTTCAATATTGGTTAATGGTTCTCCCTCTGAGACTTTTATTTCTTCAAGAGGCCTCAGGCAGGGAGACCTACTCTCTCCCTTTCTCTTCATCGTCATGATGGAGGGACTTGGTCAGTCTATCAAGCATGAAAAAGAAGTTGGTAAGATTAAAGGTCTCCAACTTTCTAACAATGGATAGGCCTTGACTCATAAACAATTTGTCGATGATACCATGCTATAGGGAATCCCCACGGTCAAAGAAGCTCTTGCATATAAACAAATCCTCAGTGATTTTCCATGGCTATAGGTATGGAAGTTAATCTCTCCAAATCTAATTTTTTTTTCTTTAATCTCTCCCTTTAAAATATCTAGGAGTTACTCTAACTACTAAAACTTTGTACAAGATCATTTGGGAGCCGATGATTAGTAAGATGCATGATAAAATCAGGAAATGGACTATTAGATCTTTAAACTTGGCCGATAGGTTGGTTCTTACAAAGGCTATTCTTCAATCAATCCCAATTTTCATGTTGTCAGCACTCCCAACTCCAAAAGGAGTCTTGCAACAATTCAGAACCATCCAAGGATACTTTCTTTGGGGTAAGGGGGAGGAAATAAAGAAATGGACCTTGGTAGCCTAGGATAAAATCTCCAAACCTAAAAACCATGGGGGTCTTGGATTTGATGATCTGGAGATTCTAAGCAAGGTTTTAAAGGAAAAATTATGGTGGTGTTAGGTAAAAGACCCAAAGGCTCAGTGGGCTAGTTTTAGGAAAGAAAAATATGCCAGAACTTGGCAAACTAATGATCACATAAGGATTTCTATAAGTATAAAGGCCTCACACATCTGGAATAAGGCTTGGGAGAACAGAGGATTAGTACAAAAAATAGCTTCTGGGAAATCAGAGAGGGAGATCTGGCTTTATTTTGGGAGGATAAATGGCAACAAGAACCTATACTATTAAAAGAGAACTTTTTGGACCTCAAGAAAGAGATAGATACCAAAGGGTTATCGAAGGTAAAAGTTTTTTGGGATCAAACCAATAGAGCAGGAAAATGGAGAACCTGGAGGAACATTGATTACAGGGATGACAACCCCTTGAAATCAAAAGCAAAGGCGCTTATGAAAATGTTGGAACAAAGGAATATATTAGTGATAGGGGGGCATGACCAACTTAGATGGGACACCAATAATGAGGGCTCCTTTAATCTTAAGGAGGAAAAACACATAGTCCTTGAGCTAGATTCCCATGATTCGGATAGGATTTGGGAGGACCTATGAAGGCATCAAGGTTGGATGAAGATTAAACTCTTCATGTGTCTGGTTTATCATAAGAAAATTTTGATTTGGGATAAAATTCGAAAGAGGGGTGTTCTGGGGCCTTTCAGATGCTAACTCTATGAAGCCCAAGAGGAAACAATGGAGCACCTTCTCAATAATACCCTAAACAATTGGAGACGTAACTTTTCTGATTATGAGCTTCTGGGCTTAGCTTGGGCTCTTACACCAAGCTTCATTATATGGAATGTTTGGAAAGAAAGGAAAATAGAATCTTCAAGAATGAAAAAATTCCCTCCCAACGCCTTTTTGAGTAGATCTTAAATCAACTTAAGGAGACAGTTGGCACTATAGTATGAAATCCCCTTAAGAACCCACCTTCAGATGTTGAATTGCAGATACTTCATCAGCTGGGTATGCAAGGGCTTATTCCTCAAGACCTGGAAAGGAAGTTAATGAAAATGGATAATCAATAGGATTTCTAGCACCCTCCCCCTTAGGGTTTTTTTAAATAAAACATTGATGGGGCTTCAAAAGGCAACCCGGGTATAGATGGCTTTGGAGGCGGGTTAAGGGATGAAAATGGAAGCATTATTTTAATCTTCCATTGCCATTTAGGAATATCCGCTAACAATATGGCAGGATTATCAACTTTGGAGCAATGTTTAGATTTCGTGGAGCAGAATAACTGCCAAAATGTGATTATCGAAGCTTATTCTAAGTTAATCATTAACTTAGTCAAAAGAATCATCTGTGGCACTGTGCCGTAAAAAGTCTCAAAACACTGGAGGTTGATTTAGGTCTTTCAACATATTCAGCTTCACCTCCATTGCCTTCACACAGTAAGTTTCAATCATGTGCGAAGAACGACCAATAAATTGGTAGATATTCTGGCCAATCAAGGAGTGATCTGCACTGAGAGCAGGGTTGCAATGGGGTGGCAAGAGATGTCTCAGAATAGTTTAAAGGTGTATTGTCACGAACAGGGGCATGAAGACACGATGATGTTTTGAAACAGATCCATGGAGGCGGGGCCTAGATGACTTGGATTCATTATGAATTGTTACATTTTTCACAGTATGGTATTTTGTGGGAAGTATGCCACTATAAACCTCCACATTCCTGGTAAATACAAACAAAGCTACTCTAGGTGGAAGCTGCTTGGTAGAATCGGTTTATCGGATGGTTGGCCGGATGGTTGGAGCATCATCTTACATTGCTTTATGTACAGGCGTAGAGGGAATGGTCCTAGGGACCAGAACCTAGGCTTTCGCGACGGCTTTAATACCCTCGGTTCTCTTTCTATACACGCAATACATTTCTTGGGGTGGTATGTGGTTTATCGCAGGCGATTCAAGTAGGAAGCCGTTTTTCTGAAATGGGAGCGATTCCACTCACCAAGCTACACGTGGCCAAGGAGGGGGACTGATTACCACCCTCATCGCGTGCTAATGTTCGGTGCTTTAGACCCATGTGATATGATCGTCTACCGTCGGATTAAGCAAGGCAGATCTACGGTCAGGAACGAACGAGCATGTTGGTGGGTCTAGGTGGTTCAGTGCCGTGTTTCTAAGTACAGTGAAATCTTCCACTATCGTTGGATCGGGCGAGGAGATTTGATGGTTGAGATTAAGAATGTAAATCTGGATGCGGAATATATTCTGTACTTATTTTGTTTCATGGCAAGAATAGATGGCTTTCGCACGTTCTACAAGTTCGTGGGTTATTCCCCCATGTGGACCCAAGATCCTTTTAGATTGGTACCTTTTTTCCTCTTCAGGTCTGATTTCAAATTTAAAGTGTGTGCTTGTTGTCAGCCTGAATTGAATCTTGTCTGTTCGATTTCTGTGGGAAGATTGTATGGTCTTAGCGTTGTCTATATTTTGAGGGTTTTGACATTTTGTCGGTAGGGTTTGGGGTTTTTTCCTTTAGCTCGTTGCCCTTGGTAGTAAGAGAATAGTCTTTCATTGGTCCACAGTTCCTCATGGACTATTGTATTTTATGTAATTTATTTTCCAATTTAATGAAATAGAAGGTATGAATCTTACTTCAGCAAAAAAAATATGTTAAGTTCCCTATGTTATTGACTACACGGATTTTTTTTGTTCATCTTATATATTGTGCAGGAATTGAATTTGATTCAGCAAATATTGAAGTCATAAAAAAGACACATCTTCCAATATCCCCAAAAGATGTAAAAATCCTTTTTGGAAATGCTAGTTTTTACAACATTCATAAAAATATTTATGAGAATAACCACACCCTTATTCAAATTTCATACTACCAATCATAACTTCTTCAGGATGAAAATTTCTAACGTAAGAAAGGGTTAATATTGTATCAATATCCTGTCAACCAAGAGGAATTCATTCAACATGTTCTACAACAATTCGATATGGAGATAGTGGGTAGGGAGGATCCTAGACCTGTTGCAACCTCACTTTGATTCATCATCATCTTAAAATTTTATATATATGAGGAATATTTAAAAAAAGAAAGAAAAAAAGGTGATATAAAGAAAAGAATAAAGATAAGAATAGAATTCAATTGTGAAAATCAATCCTTTAGCACAATTGAATAAGATTTCTATTTAAAAAGTAGGTAACTAGGAGGCAAATATTCACCAATTTTTAAATAAAAGGGAGATTGTTAACTATAAGAAAAAAGAGTTGGCTTACTTCCTAACAGATTATCACGTAGTATATTGATCTGGATTTAAACATGAACGCGATAAAATACAGATATAACCATAAAGACAGATATGTAGCCGAAATAATACTTCATTTCATTACTGTAAAATGTTGAAATATGCTTACAAACAGAGTTGGAAATAAACCAGCTAGGGCGATGGTAGCTTATCTTTGAGAAGATATGTGGTAGATACATGCCTCTAAACTCTGTTACAATGAGGCTCGAAGGCCTATTTATTGCTGAGAAACAATGGAAATACCTAAACATTCAAAAACCTAACCCTAGAAGGTGAAACGACAAACCGTGGGACCCGTTTGGGTAAATTGAAACATCAACTTCTTGGGGTCGTAACTTTGACATATGACCTTTGTTTGACACACACAATATCTCGTTAGAAAGATCTATCTGATAACTACAACTTTTGGGAGATAATAATTAGTCAATGGACCCATGTTGCTCCCAATTTTTCCAAAAAACGTTGTTCGGGGCCTGAAAATGGTTCAGGATGTTTAGGACCCGAAAAACTGCTAGAAATAGTAAGTTGTGCTACAATTAGGGAAACTGAAAAATCTGAGAGAAACAATGGTGGGGGTCCAAGTGGACTGGATAGGTGGCCGCCAACATCCACCTGGATCATTCTTCTGCCCCCTTAGGAAGCAATGGCCCCCATTGCATTGAGTTCCTCCATGAGATGAGGAAGCTTCTGCTGAATTTGGTCCCTCATGAGCCACTTGCCCTGGTCAAGGAGTTGGTCTGCTTTAACAAATTGATACAGTTGGATATCTTGTTTCCGAGTCGGTTTGATCTATGTGTCCATGATCTGATCAGTTGCAGTTTGTTCCATGCAATCTCAATTGAATTATATGGGTGTGAGCTGTTTTGCAATGTCGGATGTGTCTAATAATGGTGGAAATTATGGCCGAAGACGGTCCACATTGAAAACTGGGTGTAGGCCAAGGAAAGGGGGAATGCTAAGCTCAAATGAATTATCTCCCACAACCTTCATAATGGTTTAAGGACCATATCGGAGTGGTCTGATTTTCCGATAGGCTCCGATAAGGTGTTCATTTTGCAAATGCAACCAGACTTTGTCACACACCTGAAACTTGTGTGGCACCTAATGTTGATCATGTTTTTGCTTGTACTTGGCATTTGATTTCTCTAGAATGTCATGGACCTGCTAGTGAATATGTTGGATGTGCTCAATGAAGTTGTTTGTCTTATCTATTTCAAATTGGAGATGAGTCGAATCTGTGTGAGTAGTTATAAATGGCATGGCCACATCAATGGGACATAGTGACTGGAATACCAAGCCCACATGAAAAGGGCTATGGCCAGTCGAGCTGTGAAGAGCTCAGTTATAGCTGTTTTGAGAATAGGGGAGGCTCTCGTAATATGTGCTTGGATGCTTCAAGTTGTACATGCAAAAAAATGTGTAAAATCATCGTATTGATGACCTCTGTCTAGCCATCAATTTGAGGATGAAAGGCTGTGGACTTAGTGAGTTTGGTGTCAACCATTGACCAGAGACTGGACCAAATTGTACTGAGGAACCGACTGTCCTGATCTGAGATGATAGACTGTGGGATCCCAAAGTGCACCCACACTCGTTCAAAGAATGGATTAGCAGTGGTTTCTGCTCTGATATTCTTCTTTCACGCTACGATAATGGCCATCTTCGAGAATCTATCGATGACAACAAAAACACAGTTATTTCAATGCTTAGTGGAAGGAAGGCCTAACATGTAATTCATGGAGACGGATTCCCAAGGTCGACTAGGGGTAGGAAGCAGGATATACAGACCTTGCTTCATAATGGTTGGTTTGGAAATGGTGCACGCAATGCATGATCTGATGTACTTCCCATCATGTTGTCGAAGATTCAGCCAATAGAATACTTTTCTAGTATTGCCACTATTTTCTTGACCTCAAAATGCCCAGTAGCCTGACTATAGTGTGCTTCCCAAATCATTTTGGCATGCTCGCTTGAAGGCACACAAAGGTGACGAAGGTGGAATAACAGGGCATCCTAGAGGTGAAAACTTGAAACATGCCGACCCTCCAAGAGTGTTTCGTATGTGTGGCCAAATTCTGGGTTGATTTTGTAGAGAAGTGGCCAATCAGAAGTCTTGTGCCCACAAGAGTTGAGTGCGGTGGTTAATGCCATGATCAGTGGTCGACTAAGGCAATCTACAACATTATTGGTGCTGCCCTTCCTATACTTGATATTCAAATGGAACTGTTGTAGGTATGTAGACCACTTCTGATGGCAATCATTCTATAATTTACCTTTGGTCTGTATGAACTACAAGGGTTAGTGGTCTTTGTGGATGACCGTTTCCTTCCCCAAAATGTAATGCTTCCACTGTCAGCAGGCCTGCATAATGGGATACATCTCTTTGTCATAAGTGGGATACTTCTATATTGTGTGTGAAAGTGTCTCACTGTGATATGCCACTGGATGCCAGTGTTGAGTAACGACTGCTCCAATAGCATAGTCAAGGGCATTTCTCTTGACCTCAAATGGTTGTTGCAAATCTAGTAATGTGAGCACTGGCACCGTGTAGTGGAAATCTTTCAACTCTGTGAATGCCTTCTGTTGAGATTCAGACCAAAAGAATTTTGCTTTCACTCCTGCCTTGGTGACTTGACTCAAGGGCCAAGTGACATGAGAAAACCCCAATAAGTACCTACGATAGAAGTTGGAAAGACCTAGAAAGTTGTGGAGCTCTATGAGAGTGGTTGGAGATGGCCAATCCCAAATAAATTGGATCTTGGTTGGATCCACATGCACCCCATGTTCATCAATAATGTATCCCAGATACTGAACCTGGGTCATGCCAAAAGTGCATTTCTCCAAATTGGAACATAGCTTGTATTCCCACAATGTCTGGAGAACGTGTCAGATGTGGTGGAGGTGCTCTTCCCAACTGTGGCTAAAGATCAGGATTTCATCCAAGTATACCACTACAAATGAGTTGGTGAATGGCCACAAGATGTCATCCATTAACCTCATGAAGGTTGCACGAGCATTTGTTAATCTGAAAGGCATAACCAACCATTCGAAAAGGCCCTCTTTAGCTTTGAAGGAAGTCTTCCACAGATCAGAGGGTTTGATTGGTTCCTGGTGATATCCTAACTTCAGATCAATCTTGCTGAATTATTTTTCCCCTTTAGTTGCTTGAGGAGGTCATTAATCGAGGGGATCGGGTACCTATTATGGACAGTGATCTTGTTCAGTGCCCGATAGTCAATACACAGTCTCCAAGTCCCATCCTTCTTTTGTACAAACACGATCGGGCTCCCACAGGGTGATGAAATCGGATGGATGTGACCTTTCTACAACAGCTCCTAAATCTACCTCTTGATTTCATCATTATCCAGAATGGAGAACCAATAGATTGGTCCATTGGGTAGCGGCGCACCTGGGGTCAGATTGATGGAGTGCTTGACCTGAAAATGCAGAGGAACCCCTGCAGGGGAGGTGAAGATGTCCTCGTACTCCTCCATGACCTTGTCCATCTGTAGTTGTCATGCAGAGGGGACATGTCTAGAGGTCGCGACCACCATTCTTTCCTTTCCTTGAGGGCATATCATCGGGAAAAAATCCTTCTTGTTTTTGGAAATGAACTTACTGCACTATTTTTCATTTACCAAAGAGATGGCGGTAGGCGGTGCTACCTCCGGTGCCCTGTACAACTTATTTCCCAATGTAACAATAACACCACGGGGCCTTGATTCATACACATCTTGTCGCTTCCACAAGTATGGTTGTCCTAATAGTACGTCACAAACTTCAAGGGGAGCAATGTCACACAATACCTCATCCATGAAGGGCTTGATGTTGTATGGAAGGCAACACTACTAGCTCACGTGAAGAACCCATCCTTGGTGAAGGCACCCGATGGTGTACAGTTGTGGATTTGTTGTGGTCGCTAAACGCGATCGCTTCATGACCTATGCCGAAATTAGGTTGTTTTGGCTCCCGCTGTCGACAATGAACTGTAGCAGGGAGCCCTTTACCCACATCTGGGAGTGGAAGAAATGCTCCTCCTCCTCTGGATCTTCAGGTTCCTCCTTCTATATCTTCATGGTCGCAACGGTGACATTGGGCTCTGCATCGATAATCTCCTTCCCTTTATCATTCCCCTTGTTGCATTCTGACTCAGAGTTGGAACATGCATCTAATTCTAAAACCTTTAGCTCAACCACAAGTGACTGCTTGGCCCAACACTCACTTGCTTTGTGAGTGGAGCTCTTATGGAACTCACACCACTTTCTCGTGTCCTTTCTCAGCTTCAAGGAACTGTTCTTTGCTTGTAGCTTTTGCGGGTTGTATTGGGAAGTCATGCCTTGGCTTTGTCCTTTGTTTTGTGGTTTGGAGGCACCTTTCCCTTGCTTCGAATTCAAATATCCAAAGTCTCGTTTCTTCTGTTTAAACTTTTGCTCGACCTTGACAGCATATTGGTATGCCACGCTGAGCGAGGGGATGTTCAATAATTCTATTTCTTCCTGGATGTACTTGTGTAGGGAACCATAGTATTTGAGTACCAAATGCTACTCTGAATCTTTAATACCCAACTTTTTGTGAAGGGTATGGAAGATATTGTTAAACTTTGGCACATCTTGGTCCCTTCCTTGTCGCAGCGTGGTCTACTTTATGTATTGATCCTCATATCTTCTGACAAGGTAGTACTGCTCCTTGATGGCATCCCAGAATGAATCCCAAGTGGGTTTGGTTGAAAATAATGAGCCTCTAATTTCATCCTTCAACTTGCAGAAGGTTTCCCGCCAGTGCTTGACGTGGGCGGCTGCTTTGAGAAGAGCAAAAATAATCTTTTCCTAACTAGAAAAATCATGAATAGAAAAATAACCATCTAGAAGATTTAACCATTTATCTACAACATCTACATCTATTTGATCCTTGAATATAGGGATTTCCAAATTAACATGTACCTTAAATGGCATGGCATTTTCATAAGAGCTGCTGGAAGCCGAGGCATCACCTCTAGGTAGCCGCTGAAGGATCTAGGGAAGGTTGTCCATCACCGTGTTCCTTTGTCACTCGATGGCTTCTTCGAGCAAGATTTCTATAGGATCTCCTAGTCCCTCGTCTCCCTTTTCATCCGCCATAGGAGGTCGTTGGGATTTGCAAGACTGGTCTTGCAAAGGTTCGACTAGTTCAAGCCGTAACTCCTTATATCTCAACCTCGTTGGGGACATGCAAAGAAAGAGAAGAAAAGTAGAGTTCTTTGATACCACTCATCCGGATTTAGACAGGAACACAATTGAATATAGAGATAACCATAAAGATAGATACACATCCAAAATAATAATTCATTTCATTACTGTAAAAGACTAAAATATCCTTACAAATAGAAATGGAAATAAACGAGCTAGCGCGATGGTAGCTTATCTCTGAGAAGAGATGTGGCGACTACATGCCTCTGAACTGTGTTACAATGAGGCTCGAAGGCCTATTTATTGTTGAGAAACAATGGAAAACCATAAATATCCAAAAACCAAACCCTGGAAGATGAAATTCCAAACCGTGGGCTCGGTTTGGGTAAATTGGTACATGAACTTCTCGGGATCGTAACTTTGGCATATAATATCCGTTTAACATGCACAATATCTCGTTAGAAAGATTTATACAATAACTACAACTTTGGGAAGAGCAAGATCAGTCCATGTACCCATGTTGCTCTAAGTTTTCCCAAAAAAATATCGTTTAGGGCCTCAAAATGGCTTCGAAAGTTTAGGACCCGAAAAACTACTAAAAATAGTAAGTTGTGCCACAATTAAGGAAACTGAAAAAGCTAAGAGAAGAAATGGTGGGGGTCCAAGTAGACTTGGTAGGTGGCCACCAATATCCACCTGGATCACATACGAGTTTTTTTCCTAACAATCTTATCAAGTAGGATATGAATCAGATCTATGAAAACATTCTCATTATAGAGATTGAGATGAGCACTAAATTTATTCTTTCCACCACAATTAGAATCCATCTCCACTAGAATGAATTTCCTCACATTAACATCTTTGGAATGAATTCTTATTCCACACCCCTATCAATATAGAAGATAAAATTTATATTTTCCCAAAACATCAATATCTTTATTAGCATTTGTATTTGGTTTAGTTATGCTACTAATAAAAAATCAAAATTATAGATCCTTTATTCCTTACCATGAGAACTTAAGTATGATTTCTCTCAAAATCCATTATTTTAACTCTCCTTTCTTTGAACAATTCTTCATTTTTCCAAGGATGATGATATTGTAGATGATAAACCTCAACATCAACATTTGGTCAAACCTCAACATTTTTAGTTTAGCTTAGTAATACAAAGGTTTCATGTTAATTTTTAGCTCATTAACATTCCTATCAACTTCAACATGCATTAGTCTGTTGAGGTAAGGAATTAAATTAGACATTTTTTAGTTTTATTAGAAACTTGGAAAAATACGAGATAATAGCCATTTAATCATGTTGTAATATAACTATATGTTTTTTCTTATACCTCTACTCCACCCCTTACATTTATCACCTCATGTTTACACCCTTATTCTACGGCTATTACACATCCACTCATGCTTATCATTATATTTTAGTATCCATTCTCCACCCTACAAAAGATGCCATTGAAAGGAATGAAAAATCATGACCACTCTCATGATTTTCATGCATGCATGTCATTCGACCACCCATCATCATGATTCCTTCCATGTGAAATGGCCCATATAATTCCCATGCTAGTAGTGACAAATTGTTAAGAGAAGAGCCTCTCCACATACCTCAAAGAGAATTTCAATGTCATCGTATAGGGAAAATTACCACAATTAGAAAGAAAACATGGTTTCTAGAAGCTATTGAATCATGACCTGAGTTTGATGTCACTAAAATTATACTCAGAGCTACAAAGTGGCTTTTGTTCCTTCAAAAAGTTCATGGGCATGATAACTTTATTACTAGAGCATTTTCAGAAGTGTTTGATGGTGGAATTCATTGGGAATGAAACTTTGTGATGGTAGTGATGGACAATTCCATGGAAAAAGCGAGTAGAATGCCTCAAACATGGGAGTTTCGGCTTAGGAACAAACAAGTTGACCAAGTAGTACGACTTAACGTTTTTGCTTAACAAAATATAGCTCAAATTCAGGAAGAAGGGTAGCATAATTCTAGGTTATAGATAGGTGTAGAAATCTATTCTTTTTGTTGCAAAAGTATATAATGTGTAAGGGGAGGTATGAAATCACTTTCCTTCGCCATATTTTATTCGTTTTTGCTTTGAGGCAAATTATAACTTTAAATTCCCATTTTACTTATGTAAAAACTATGGAAAAATGGGAAAATACAGATGATAAAGCCTAGTAATGTTAGTCATAGATTGTATCCTCATGGTCTAATTAAAATAATTATCTTAGAGGAAGTATGAAAAAAAAGTGATAATTGGAATTCCTTCTTGGTCCATATTAGATTCATTGATGTGTGGGTTGCACATGAGGAGATACCCAAGTAAGTAAATCATGCCTATGATCACAATGATAAGATTGATAGTGAATAGCCTAGTCTTCATGAGATTGAAGATTTTCTTACCTATCTAGAAAGTTATATAAGAACCAAAAATGGACATGGACAACTTGTTTTAGATGTCCATAGGAGAATTTCTAGGAGCATGACTAAAAAGCAACTTCCAAAAAAACTATTGAGCCTCCATCACTGGCTACCACATGTCCTCCTAAAGATGTTACCTCTTTTCATATTGAGCCAATACCAACTGGGCATAGTCACATTCGATAGAAGGAGTTTTCAACCCTTTGCTAAGGAAGTATAAAACCAAATTTCCTAATACTTATTTGTTACTTCACTTCATCTCTAATTAATACAAAGTGTTTCATGCTAGTGTTTATAGACCACCTATGCGTAATTTAATCATAGTTAGTTAACTTTCCAGTAAGTGTGACATTGGTTGAGAGGGCCCTCGATTAAATCAATGTTTCTATGTTTTCTTTAGTTTGTAGTGTAGCATGATAGTTAGAGTGAGATTTTAGTTCATTTTATTATATTTTCATTATTGGTGTGTTACATTCACTAGTTCATTTACTTTATTTTGGTTGCTTATGATCTATTGTGTGTCTCTCTTACATAGAGATGAGATCTCTCATTAAATGACTAAGAAAGACTTTGTAATTATGTGTTTTTTTCATGAAAAATTTACGTATAGTACAATGATACATTCCAGCATGTGCATTATGAAACTTTATGATGTCAACCAAGTGATCGGATATCCCTCACGAATTTTATGTGGTGATTTGATTTAAATTTAACTTTTACATATGTTGTTTATTTTGACACTACCTACAAAAGAACAAGTCTTATTGATGTTGGGAACAATAATTGTTTTGAAAATTAGATAGGAACACATAGGGTCTTGATTGAATGAAATATTGTCCTCTATGCCTTAAAAAACCCTTCTATGAGTTTATCATCCAAAGAACAAGATCTTTGTATCGCTTGTTTCGAGTTATTTGTATTTCAAAGTATTACTCTTATTCAAAAGGATTATGTTAGAAGTTTAATGAGTATTTTACATAGGTTTTATGGTTTATTAATGTCCTAAATTCTACACATACAACATTAATGTATTTCAAGTTTATCCCCCCAATTAATGATCTAGTGTGCAAGATTTAAGTTAATTAATTGGTTGACATGATTTTCATAGTTTAAGGCAAGAAGATGAGTGAGTTTATGATCTAGTGTGCAAGATTTAAGTTAATTAATTGGTTGACATGATTTTAAGGCAAGAATATGAGTGAGTTTATAAGGAGGTAGGAACTCCCACTCATATTGTTCTAAAATGATCATTGAACCAAGAGAGAAAGTGAGGAGGTATATAGGAGTTTGATATGCATTTTATCAAATGGAGGGTATTATGATCTATGGAGGAATATCCAAAGGCTTCTATCGTGATGAAATTTTAGTGAGGAAGGGAAAAGTACAACTCAAAACTATGGGTATTCTCATAAGATTGGTGACATGACTATTAAAAAATGGAATCACTTACTCAAATGGTTCAATAAATCATGGGAAGTAATAAAGGTCTCCTTGGAGAAAGAAGACTACAATAGCATTGGAAACTCAATGTCTCAATATCTTGAGTAATTATCTTGTCTTAGCTTGGATTTTTTCTTTGGTTTCTAGGTTGGAGTGAGGACAGTTGGTATTTCTATACTCCACAAGGGATAGGTATGTTACTTTTATTATTTGGGATGTTATTTGAGTTTAAGGCTCTAATATATGGTAACCTAGTTGGTGATATGCATTTTTCAGTTGATTAATTTTGATGTTCTAGTGATGGGAGGTTTGATTTTTCTAGTAAGATACCAACCATCTATAAGATGAAATCAAATGAGGTAGCTCCAAAACTTCGAACTCATAAAAAAACAAGGATTTCACCTTGAGGGCCTTGGGCTTTAAGAATATAAATGATGTGCCTAGAGCTAAGAAGCAAGTCATAGAGGTAGAAAATAACTTCCATAAAAGGTTCCTTGAGCTATCTAAAGTGGACATTTAAAAATTGTAAAAAAATGGTTAAGGAAAAAGGAAACAATTGTACTAACTGTACAATCATGAAAGCATTGGATGGATGAATTAAAGACTTGGTATATTCTTAGCCGTTGGAAACAATTTTTTTAGAATAGAAAACACTGAGTATATTTTCAAAGCTGTTTGAGGGAAATTTTGAAGCATGAATATGTAAAAAAATCTTTATAATAGGTAAAATGGTTTCTCAAATGAGAGATGATGATGAAATCAAGTTTGAGAGAGAGAATCCCTACATTCTCCATGGGATCAAGATATTTGAGGGAAATTTTGAAGCATGAATATGTAAAAAATTCTTTATAATAGGTATAATGGTTTCTCAAATGAGAGATGAGGATGAAATCAAGTTTGAGAGAGAGAACCCATATATCTTGTACGGAACAAAAGTGAATACCATCATCCTTGAGGAAAACCTAAAACCTTTTGGGTCTAATTAAACAAAGAAGTGTGACTATAAACAAAGAAGTGTGACTATAAGGAGCTAGTTGATCAACATATAGAAGACAATGCACCATGAGTCATAGCTTAATTTCTATTTTGTTGTGTTATAATATTTTTCATGAACAAATATAAGATATTATCTTAATATGTTATTTTCTTATGTATAATGGCCGTAAAAAAATATACATGAATTCTTTGGTCCAATAGTATGATATGTGAATGGAAGAGGACATTTTCCACTTGCATAAGCCTCTGAGAAAGAATGGTTTAGTATTGTTTATATATAATGTAAATTAATATTTATGTTTTAGATTTATATAATTCTTATAACTTAGTTATTAATTAATAAAGAAGGTAGTTTTTATTAATTGATAATAAGTTGTTATGACTTAATTATTAATTAAGGAAGATCACTATTATTAGTTGTTATGTATGAATGTGGATTGACTATGGTCATTGGCTACTTGTTAGTTTGACTCATGTTTCATAAGGGAGAGGCTTCCATAAGGGAAAAAGACATATGCTCTTAGTAGATAAGTTTAACCACTCATAAGAAATTTGGTGCTCTACAGTTCTACAACTTAGTATATGGTAGATGTTTCGGTGATAGATGTTATAAGTTAGACAATAAAGGTTAAATGTAAACATTATATAATATTTTTTTTATATTGTAATTTTATTTTCATTAATCATAATATACATATGACATTAAAATATATGCATTGTTAAGAGAATCATTGTGAGGTAACCAATTCAAATACCTTGGGTCTAGCATATATATATGTTTCTATGTTATGGATAAATTAATATCATTTTTACCATATAAATTAAAATAATTATTCTATAAGCATATTTTAATTTAATTTATAATCACATAAAAATTCCATATTTACAATATAACTAGATTCTAACTATGGATATTCAACCCTATTCGATCATGGATATTATTAACTTCCAAATAGGATTTGTTACAATGCCATGGCCAATACCATGGCTTATCAATACAACATTCCCAAAAACCATAACTCATTTTAATCTAATGTCGACACTATTTAAAAGTCAATTTAATTATTGTTATGTATAAACACAATATTTTGGTAAGTAAATAAAAATATAAATAAACTCGAGGTATGGTAAATAAATAAAACCTCTTTTTTTATAATTATGTAGGTAACATAAATAAATAAAAATAAAAATAAACTAGAGGTATGGTAAATAAATAAGATGTCTTTTTATATTTACTCCATAAACTTTTTTACATTTACTAAAACTCAAAATAAAAAACTCAAATACCATATTTATAAAGAGGTATGGTAAATAAATAAATAAATATAAAATAGGTATAATAAGATTATAAATCAACATCTAAAATCTCATAAATCCATACTACATCAAAAATACCATGTGACAAATACCATAGTAAATAAAAGAGGTATGTTAAAGACATAAAAATATAAATAAACTAGAGATATGGTAAATAAATAAATTTTTTTTTATATTTACTCAATAATCCATGAACACTAAAAAGATCATTAAAAAATCATATTTTATCATGGTAAAAATATAAATAAAAATGGCACATAGTATTGACACACAATGGTATTGACCCAATGGTAAAATGGCCTATGATATAGACCCATAATATAGAGGGCATCCTTAAAACTCAAATTATGTAGAATTCCAAATTCGAGTGGGGTGATATCAAACAACATGTAGAGAATGATACATATAAATTCTATTTCAAATATGAAATTATTTGTATTGAGATGCATGACTCTTCAGACAACTAGTGATGCAGAAGAAGTGTGGGTAAGATGCGTTGCCAGCTATAAGTCCCCAAGAAAATGAAAGCGGGGATGTGGTAATGTGCACTATCAGTCAGGAAACGTTTTCCACTAGAGATCGTGAAAAACAATTACCGTGCACACATAGTTTTCATGCAAAGTGCATTCTGTTATGGTTTGATCGTAACCGTTCGTGTTCAATATGCAGACGTGAGGTGGTGTTGCAGCAAGACAACCTTGTTGTTCTCAACTTAAGTTTTCGGTAACTTAATTGTTTTCAGTAACAATTTTTTTTTCTATTGATGATCGTAACCATCTATTATGTCATTGCTTGAAAACCGCTGCAGCGCCGAAATACGTAACCTATGCAACATGAGCTTATGGGTTTTATTATACGTTCTATATTTGGAATTGCACCGCATTTTGTTTAGTGCATAATATTTAAATATATGCTTGATTGAAGGCCTGAATGTGTGTTTTATCGATTGTAAAATGTGACAGATTTTTAATTATTTGAGTCTGTTTAGTGTAGGTAACATGATTCTATGGGATTTTATTGTGTACGTTAGAATTGGAAAAATGCTATGGGATATTTTTTTACAAATTTCTTTTTATGCATTATAAATAATTTTGTGTTATGTTAATATTTCACTATAATGAAAATGGTGTTATTTGAGTAGACAACTGTGTCATAAAATTATTCAAAAACATAAAATGTATTAGTGCATTTGAATGTCATGCATTGAGGCTCAATCAGGAGTTGAGCTATCATGTTTTAGAATGCCTAATTATCTAGGTTAGCTAAAAAAAATTGCAAGTGCATTCAGACTTCCATATATATTTAAAACTTCACAATAAAGAAGTTTATAATGATTTACTTTGTAATTTTATCTAATGAAAGAGTACAAGGGATTTTATGATAAATGAATGATATCACCAATTTCAAGGTTTGTTTTCAAAGGGAATATGATGTTATATGATAAAGCAGGTTTTATTATTTTTCACCCAAATTATTATGGGCAACCACAAAAATAAGATAATTTAAGGATAAGATTATGAAGAAAACCAAGTTGTTGCTTTTGCTTAGATCCCCATAACCAGAAGAATGAGAAAAAAAATCCATAGAGACCTCCATAGCCTGTGACTTCAGTTGGAAGCCTCATGATTCTTAGCTGAAGTCCCAGGCCTAACCCTCGTTACCCATAGAATATGGATAAACCAAACTAATTTAACTACTACTCCTTTTTCTGTTATGCTGTTTAACTTTTTGGGCAATAACTTAACTATTACTCCTTTTTTTTGTTATGCTATTTAATTTCTTTGGCAAGAACTTGAATTTTGGTTGTTTGAAATATGTTCTTGAATGTATATTCTCCTAGAAATATTTAGGTACTCACAAATTGGAAATAAAAATTGCCTCCTCATTTGCACACAAAATGAACCAGAAGAGAGCTAATACTTCTAGCAAAATAACCTGCCTCACAAAGTGATCTATATGTGTGAGTATAACATTGGTGGTTACACAACTCTATAACAATATACCTGAAAATCTAGTACTAGGGAGCCACCTTGTAGTAGGATGCACATGCATGCATTGGTTTACAGTGCATGACAAGTAATATTGTATTTTTAATTAGTGAAAACTTGAAAAAAGGTTTGAGCCTAGTGTAATGTTTGGATTGGTTAAGCTTATTTACTTTAAGGATATGTAAGACTCCTCCTTATATTTCAATAAAACTTAAATGTTGTCTTGTCTAATGGCCACAAAGAATTGTTGAAAAATAACTAACATATCATGGTTATGGTTTCCAACATCATTGATCAATTACAAAATTTTACAAACACATAATACTTCACCCAATTATTTAATTATTTAAAAAAACCACAGTACTTGAAGCTTTACATGAAAAGGAATAAGAAATAAAAAAAAACAAACAAGAGAAACAATACTTCAATCTTTAGATGAAAGAGAATACAAAATTAAAAAAATGGAAAGGGAAAAAAACTAGAATATCAAATGGAAAGGGAAAAACTAAAGTGACATTCCCACAATTATTCAATGGAGCAACAAAATAAAGAAAACAACAATTATTTCTTACTTTTGTTTTTCTTACAGTTAGTTGCTCTCTTGCTTGCACAAAAGCCTATGCAATTGAAATAGAAGTAGAAATTAGTGAAGAATTGGCTAAAGATGACTTACCTCTGGGATCCCTAAAATTGAATGTTGTCCTATGTAATAGTTGTAGGGAATTTTCTTTTGTTCCATACAAACTTGTACAAAATAACTAACATATCATAGTTGTGGTTTCTCAACATCATTTACTTGTGAAAAAATTTTAGAGAGTCACAAGCTCTTACCAAGAACAAGATCAAACAATATTATTTAATTTAGCACATATTTGATGTATATTTTGCTCCACATCCCCACCACATATTCCAGAGATTGAGATTCTAGAGGATGCAATTCAAAATCTTTCCTTTGAACTTAGATTTGAAGTCAACATATCTTTTGTTGTTTTACATGTGGTTGCAACTTGTAGAGACATGAATAAATATCTATTGGTATTTTTCTTAAACACTTTGTGTTCTTCAATTTTGAACTTTTGATCACATGCATCATCATTTTAATCCTTGAGCTCCACTTTTAGTTGCAAGTCTTTTTCTTCTCTCTATGTGTGATTTCCTCACTCTTGCCTACATTGGTGACTCTTTCCTACATTGGTGAGGTTGCTAGTTCTTTTTATGTTAATGTTGTTCTCTAAATGCTTGAAAACATACATAAAAATAATCTCTTGACTTAAATAACTAACATATCATAGTTGTGTTTTCTAAACATCTTTTACTTTTGACAAAATGTTACACAGTAACAAGCTCTTACGAAGAATAAGGTCAAACAATATTATATTATTTAGCACCTAATTGATGTATCATTTGCTACAGTTATCTACCACATATTTTAGAGATGGTGATTCAAGAGAATACAATTCACAATCTTTCCTTTGAACTTAGATTTGAAGTCAACATATATATTGTTGTTTTACATTTGGTTGCAACTTGAAGAGACTCGAATAAATATCTATCGGTATTTTTCTTAAACCCTTTGTGTTCTTCAATTTTGAACTTTTGATCCACATGGAGTATCATTTTAATACTTGAGCTCCATGGGTAGTTGTAGGTATTTTTCTTCTCTATTATTGGAAGCTTGTGATTTCGTGACTCTTTCCTACATTGGTGTGGTTGATGGTTTTTGTATATTAATGTTTTTATTGAAATTCTTGCAAACATACATAAAAAATCTTTTGACTTAACCTCATTCTGTTATGATATATTTTGTGTAGTGATTTTTGGTACACATATCTTTTGAGTTTTGTACAATCAATATCAAGATCTAGTCAATTCCTTTGC